>JBBPTD010000153.1:0-46948 GCA_038093895.1 Boletus aff. mottiae | reverse complement strand
AACACCACAACAAGCTAAAGAGAAGCTGAAAAGCGGTAGGTAAGTAAAGTGACCATGGGGAACAACATGGTCACCATTAGAATATGAAATAAACGCTAAAAGAGGTGCGAAATCACCAAAAGTAACAGTTTATGTGTCAGTGTGAGTCCATATTCATCTCCATCTCAGCTCATTGGATTCGATTTGAATGCAGTTGGACAGAATAGTGGCAAAAGGATCCATCTTTGTACATATAGTGCATATTGCACACTTATGCTCGGGATAATGTAATGTGTATAATGTTCAATGACTCCCGCTTGCACAGGCCATTGTGAAGCAAGGTGGCCTTGTTGACCTTTCCAGAGGTTGCCATATTTGAATAAGTGCAGGAATCTTGTGTGGGTTCTGATTTCAGCTGCCACATATTTAATTGATGGTCGATTGGTAAGAGTGGTGGGTGACATGGGTGACACATGACAACTTGTACATTACCTTGTTGTCATTGTGTGGTGGTGCCAGGAGAGGTCCACCTGACATTCCCTGAATTCCTGGATGTTTGTCATATGAAGGACTTGGATAAACATAGGCACTCAGGCTGGTCTGGCTTGCATTTGAATACATTCCATGTATTCCAGTATCTACTCGCCATATGGCCAAAGTAGTGTGCTCCCCCTCAAAACAGTAGCATGCCAATTAAACATGCATTTGAATACTCACATGGGATGCTTGGGACTCCGAGATGTTCTGTCAGAGTGCTTGCAAGGAATCATCATATCAAGTAGCTGTGAGTACAACAACAGATACAATACATATATTAGAGCACATGGAGTGTCATATCTCAGGCTCAAGCTTGAAATTGACCCTGTTTCTCTGACTGTCCAACTCAGAGTGAGATCTCAAGCACACAAGTTGATCAAAGAACTTAAGGCTAACATGTACACACTTGAGCTGTTGTATCTTGCAGAAAGAACAAGCTCACCATGTCATGTTTGTGACTCAGGCTCAGAGTTCTTGTTTATCAGCCACTGCAATAATGTGCTGAAACTCCCGAAGAATGTGTTGATAAGCTACCATATCAGCAATATGCACAATGTCGATTTCACACTCCTCAAACTCCTGTTGTGATTTGTCCAGGGAGGCCTGGTCCTTAGTAGTATAAGGCTTGATGAGTGCTTGAAACCAGCTCCATACAGTAGTATCCTTATAAGCGAGAGGTCACAAGAATGGCATCTTTTGTTTTGATCTTGTCAGAAGAGGCTATCTGGTGGGGGGGAAGCTCAACACACCAATTTGTAGAGTGCCTCACAGGCGTGCACTTCAGCTAATGCACTAGCATGTGTGTCACCCCATGAAAGTCAACATGGGTTATGGCTGCAAACAGATTTTACATGACAGCTGTTGAGAAATGCCACATCCTTCAGATAAAGCTAGGGAGTGATAAGTTGAATGGACTGTGGCTTTGGGTGGGTTGAATGGTAGTTATGTCTTGGAAGTCATTTGTGACTATGCTGCAGAAACCAGCAGAAAATGCAATCCTTTCAGACAAGACAGCTGCAATCTAGGTACAGCTACAAAACACTATGTTTTCCCACAAAGCTGATAAGCTGGACCCCGAAAACTTCGAAATACAGGTCATGATAAAGGACTACAAATTGAGGAGCTGTAGGTGACTTAGAGTACACCAAGCTGTGTATATCTATAAGTAGTAAGTATCTCTGATACTGGTTACCATGAGGCAAGATATGCATTGCCTAGATAAGAGGAAATACTGCTATTGGACGATAAGGAAAAATGAGTCAAAGGGAAAAGCATGAGGCCAGCATGAGGCTACAATGTGTACAACATGTGTTGCAAAGCTGAGATAAGAGATAAGGACATGTGACTGATCATGTGACTAGCATGTGACTGCCAATGTGATAGGGATCACATGACTTGATAAGATAAGAGTTGTTATCTGTTAAATGTTGACTAGAGCTTGGTAAGCAATAAGAGAATATGTAAGAAAGATGAGAATAAAGGTTGCAAATTATAGCATCTGTTACATGATGAGTCACTACAGCATCCAAAAGAGCATATCAAGAGAGAGCAATGGAGGACACTATGAAAGAATTCAGTCATGCTTGGGCAGGTATTTTTGATTTCATTCCACCAGGCTGCAGAGATTTGACCATTCCATTTATGGGAGGTGGACCCTTCAGAATATATTTGTCTAGTACAGATGATGAACTGCATGGTTTGATTGATAAATCCAATTAATCACAACTGAAATGGCACTTACATTAGACGAGAGCCAGCTTAGGGTAAATATTCCACACCACTGAATCTGCTCAAAGCACTCAGAGCTATTGGACTGTGTTACCTTTTGAAATATCCCCATAAAGGTGGATGATGATAAAGGTGGATGATGAAGGGTTGGATTGAAAGGTGAGATGTAGGATTTGTCAGAAGATATGTCTGTTGAAGTCCAGCTGTGAACCATTGATGTAAATGAGATATTGTATGCTTGAAAGAAAGACTTACCAAGCTGTTCCTGCTCTCATAAAACATATTGAATCTGATTTTTGCCTTCCACCCTACCAAGCTTGAGGCGAGGGTGATACTGGCTTCATTCATAGGCCCGATGATACTAAATGCAATTTGTTGTGCAGCTTAGTGGCAATGTTGGGAAAAGAAAAAAGGCACATCTGCAAAGAATGACTGTGCCATCTTGCTGATGAAATCCTGCTCTTTGATGTGTGTATGAACATTGAGGATCCCAACTGTGATATTCACTTGGTAGGTCAATTCAGTCATAAAGCTTACAAGTGACAACACTCACTTACTGTTTTCAAAATCAAGTAATGGCTCTTCCATGAGCATTCTTTTATATACAGTATGTATTCTTGCAGACTATTGGACAATGTCCTAACTAACATACCAATTACAGGAGTTGGCAGTGACACCTTCTCCAATCAATTTTGGAGCCTAATATCTCCTCAATCTCATACTTGGGTTTGCCTTCAACCTCAACTGGAGAAGGCAGAGATTGGACAAAGTGCAGAATGATGTTTGGAATTGAAGGTTCTAGCTATGAAACATGGAAGACAGAGTGTACGGATTTCATGGATTTGGTAGATGGAGAGTGAAGGAGAGAGTACTGGGTCTTGCAATGATGCTAAGGGGAACCAGGAACTTCTTGGAGAGCTTTTTGGATGGTCATGTGGAATGGAGGTATTTTCCCTCAAGGTATTACTTGGTCACCAACCTGGAAGTCCAGAGCAGGACTTCGTTGTTTGTCTGCTGGACCTTGGTAGCACTTTTGCACTTCCAGCATCTCTGATCAGAGGAATTCATGGAGTTCATCCAAGACTGTGACATCGGACTTAGCTGTGGAGGAGGTAAGGTCATGATTGGAGTGGACAGAGAAGTTGGGGTGGTATCCTTTATTGGCAAAGAATGGAGATACTCCAGTGGTAGCACTAGGAGCATTGTTATAAGTGAACTCTGCAAGGGGCAAGTGTTTGGACCAGTCATCTTGCTGATAACTGCAATAAATCTGAAGGTATTGCTTGAGTGTCTGATTGGCTCATTCTGTCTGGCCATCCCCCTCTGAATGATATCCAGAGGTGAAGTGCATGTTGAGGGCTTTACCTAGAGACCAGAAGAAGTGCAATACAAACTCAGAGCCCCTGTCAGAGGTGACATGAGAGGGAACTCCATGCTTGGAGAAGACATGGATGAGGAACAACTTGATGAGTCCTGTGGAGGTGATTATATCATGAGTCGGGATGAAAATACATTGTTTTGATAGTCTGTCAACTACCACAAGGATGGCAGTATAGTCCTCTGAAGGGGGAAGCTGTTCAATGAGGTCTATGGAGATTGAGTTCCATGGTGTCACCAGGACTGGAAATTGTTTCAGGAAACTGTAAGGATGATGGTGATGAGTCTTCACATGAGCACAGGCTGTACAGGAGCTAATGTAGTCTTTTATGAAATCTGGATTTTCGGCCATGTGTGTTCACAATGAATGAGCTCCAGGGTATGATTCTGACTGAAATATCATGTGGTTGGATGGTTGTGGAACGTCCAGAGCAGACAGTCAGAGGTTATCAGCTTCTGGGATGTGGATATGATTGTCCTGTAGAAGGAATCCTTTAGAGTTGATACTCCAACATGGATCTAGTGATGTAGAAGACAGGAGGGGTGATGCAACAGGATCACTGGGGAGTGTGGAGAGGATGTTGGACTGGAGTTGCTCTATATTGATCAGTGCAGATGCTTGGAGTAATGGAGCTTCCAGAACACTGGCTCAGAGGGAGGTCGCAAGCTGTTCAGAGGTAAAAATCAATCTAAAGTTGTCAGGGTTGTGAGTGAAGTCCTTATCCCCCTCTTTGGGGTAGACATCCCAGCATCTAGTCAAAGTGTCTGGTTTTGCTCTGAGCTTACCAGGCCAGTACCAAACAACCATATTGAACTGGTCAAAATGTTTAGACCAATGGGCCTGGCGGCACATCAGAAGCTTAGTGGAGGTGTAATATTTGAGATTCTTGTGGTCAATGAGGATGTCTATAGGGGTCTCAGAGCCTTCCAAGTAATGTTGCCAGGATTTAAACACCTTGAAGATTACCAGCATCTCTTTATCATATATGTTGTAGTTCAATTCAGCTCTGGTCAAAGTCCAGGAGAAGAACATGATGGGGTGGAGTTCATGGTTGAATGGAGTTGTGATGAAGAGAATGCCAGAAATGGTATAGTTTGAGGTGTCAGTCTCAATGGTGATGGGGCACTTAGTTCAGTGAATGAGCACTGGAGCAGAAGTGAAAGTGTCCTTGAGTCATTGGAAGGATTTCCGACAGATGTCAGACAAGTCCCAAAGAACTTCCTTTCAAGTGAGGCAAGTCAGAGGAACTTTGTTCTTGTTTGGAAGGCCCTGACTGAACACAAGATCAAAGATGCGGATTGCTGACTCATGCTCGTGAAGTGGGCTTGCTACTGTTACTGATCACATATGTCAATGTGGCACACCACACTATTTATTTGTCTTTATTGTTCAAGCACATTCTCATCACGGTTGCCTGGTCAGGGCTAAGACTTCTCAGTATTTGGATGGATTATGGTGTGACATGAACATTGTCATATTTCTTTCTTTCTGTTGCTGTTTTGATCCTGGATCGAATCACCTGCCTTTGCCGTCTGTCTAGAGTGATGTGGACGTCGTTTCTTCCCTTCTGCCTTGGTGGTGTGTATATCATCAAATCACCGGCTTTCATTGTGTGTGCTCTGCAGCGATGTGGACATCGTGTTATCTCTTTCCCTCCATTCTTTCTGTTCTCGATGGCATATATGTCAATGAATCGCTGCCTTCTTCTCGGAGCCACTTTAGATACGCCCTCATTCAATTCTCTATGCCAAGTCGGTTCTCGATTTTGCTTTGTCTGGTAGCTGCTGCGTCTTCCTGGAGAGTGTGAATGCTCATCTTGCTTTCTGCCATTTCTCTCTGAGTGTGAATGCTCGTCTGCCTTCTATCATCTCTTTCTGAGTATGAATGCTCATCTTCCCCCTACCATGTCAGTCTGGGCATGAACATTTGTCTTCCTCTCTATTATATCAGTCCAGGCATGAACACTTTTCTTGCCTTCTACCATCTCTCTCTAAGCATGAATGCTCATTTTACCTGCTACCATGTCAATCCATGTGTGATTGCCTGTCCTCTCGCATCTCAAGAACAGGTTCGAATGTCATCCTTGATTCCATTTGATGACAAGATCATTGTCACTCTATAGGCAGCACTATTCCTTTCATGGCATGGATGCCACTTGATCCAATGATGTGAACATTGTCTTTCCTTCACTCATAGATGGCATGGACACCATGTCGATCTAGCAATGAGCACACTGCTCTTCGATATTGATATTGAGAGGATCACCAAGTTTCAATAGTTTATTCATTCAAGTTATTGTATTTTCATTGAAATCTCCATTGGTGTGCCTAGTTACATGAATATCATGATACTGATCATGTTTTGCTAACTCTCCTTACCAACACTATTCTTTTTGTGGTGTGGACACCATTTGATGTGATGATGAGAATGTTGTCCCCTTTCACTTAGGATGCATCTTACCCACCCAACACTATTCTTTTCATGGCATTGACATTCAATTCGGTGACATATTTTTTTTGCTCATCAAGTGCACTTGTGCTTGCTTCAATACTGATGTTTTTTTCTTCAGTGTTGTCTTCAGCACGATCTAGACCTGGGGAGGGTAGAGCTGGAGCATGTATTGATTCAGGTATGCCTTCATTTCATTATCTCAATATGCTGCCTTGTACACAAGCTTGACTATTTGTCCTCTCATGTCTCAAGATGGGGTTCAAATATCACCCATTATTCCATCCGACGACGTGAACATCGCCTTTCTTTTGCTCATTGATGGTGTGGACACCATTTGATCTGATGATGAGAACATCACCCTTTTCCTTTTTTCACTCAACGATGGTGTGGACACTGCTTTGTATCTTGGTTTGCACTATGTTACACTTTGCTTTTACCCTTACCTCTCGCAATCTTGTAGTTCCCACACTTCACCACTCTCCATAGTGGTTCATCTTGTGTATTGTTTGACTTTTAACTGCACATGCAAGTAGACTGTCCTTCATGTTCACTTGGCAAGCAGTTTGAACCTGAAAACAACAGTCTGCTGGAGAAGTGGACCTGTGAATAAACAATCTATTGTAGCTTTAAGATCATTTTCAAAGTCTGAGTTGTGTGTGGGGGAATCATTGGCTCAATGGATGGCCCTCAGATGGCTGTGATTGATAATAATGGATGCTGGTGATTGAGGCTCATTGGGGCTTATCTTGTCCCAACATGCATATGCACTTTGCACTTTGCAATCTGTACAAGGTTGGGTAGCAGATGCTCCATATGAGTTATGTGGAAGACAAAATGTCAGCTGTAAAGAAAGACACCCATCCAATGGCGGTTAATGTGAGTGATATGCACAGCTGTTGTTGGAGTTGAATAGAGCCTGGGTAAATCATAATAGAGAAACACACCTATCGTCAAGAGTGCACTTGAGTTGCTTATCCTCCTCCCATTCATGTAGTCATTAAGTGGAATATCTTGAGGCTCAGCTGAAGAAGTTGGCAACAATGGTGGACTTGACAGGTTGGAAGTCTGACTCCGAGTTGGAGATGGATTTACTATGGGTAACAATTGATGTGTGGGTGGGCTGGAGGGTGGGGATAGTGGGGTGAACAACTGTGAAGTGACTGCTACCTCTGACACAACACCAAGCATACTGCCCTGGTCACCATGGTAATCTGTGAGCAGGATTGTTGTGAGATCTACTGTCATGGTCTGGTATGGACTATTCATGAGCTCATTCCATACATATATGGGCATAGATGTCATTGTCAACATTGGAGAAGTTGCCACCACTGGATGCCATCTGGGAGCATTGGAAATTTCAGGGCAATTCAGAAGAAGATTGAGTCAGTCATCTGCATAATATGCTCTGATAAGCATGGACCCTGGTGAGAAATTGGGAAAGTGATAGCAAATTACATACCTTGCTCTATCATACGCTAATTGCTAGGCTTGTTCTAGAAAAGCAGATATGTAAATTATTGGCTCTCTAAGGCAGTGGGCTTGGCAAAGAATATTTCTGGCTACAAGACAGTAATCTAGGATGCTGTCCACTGGCAGATTTCATACATGACCATGATCCCTGGTGGAAGATTTGGGAAGGAGTAGCAACTTATCTTCTTGCTCCACCAGCACTGATCCAGGTAGCCGCGCTGGAAAAGGGGGAAAAAGAATTAGTACATAATATTAACTGTTAGCCACCCTAAACCTTTGAAATGACCATAGGCTTGAAAAGAACCATCTCCAACTACAAGTATTGTCAAGATAAATGGCCAGGGGCTCATCATGTATGAGATATTGGGATCAGATTGCTCCAACCCACCACCATGACATATAGTGTGTAACAGACATTATAACTCGCAATTCAATTTTATCCTTATTGCTTACAATATAGCTAACCCTTAACAGATAATCCTTATCTTATCAAGTCATGTGATTATGGATTACTCTAGACTCCAGTCATGTGCTAGTCACATGACCTTATCTCAGCTGTGCAACACATATTGTACTCATGTTATCCTCATGCTCATCTCATGCTTTTCTCTTTGACTCACTTTTCCTTATCGTCCAATAGCATTAAACCCTCTTATCTAGGCAGTGCTTATCTATGCCTCACGGTACCCAGTATCACGGTTAGTTACTACTTATAGTATAGCACAGCATGGTCTGTGCATGGTCTCTCTTAGTATATATAGTCGTACTCTTAGTAGTATAGACCTTAGTCTATTTCTCTTGTTCATTCCCTTATTCCTACCAGAAGGCTCTAGCCTTAGCAATAGACCCAATTGTCACTCTCGCATAGTCCCAGCAAGCACTTCATTGGACTTCTCGACCCTAGTCAGGACTTAGGTTGTTACATAGTGGCTCAAAAAACTATCCCAATATTTGCATGTTTTTCACTAAATGCAATAACCCCCAATACCCCCTAACCTTCACCCTAACATATGAGTGTATGAAATAATGTACTTACTCATGGCTTTCTATGGACCCAAGGGTCAAGTGATTTGAATAAGATTTGATGAAATGGCAGCCATTTCAAAATGACAACTCATTGGGACAGTTTTTTGACTTTATACAAGATAGGGTATTTAGTACTTGGTATGACCTCCCTTGGCCTTAATAACTGCTTGAATCCTTCTTGGCATGCTTTCTATCCATTTCTGACATTCCTCCACAGAAATCTTCCCCCACTCTATTACTAACCTATCCCATAACTGATGAACCCCTGTGGGAGCCCTTTCATAACCTGAAAGGTGTCTTTTGAGATGACCCCAAGTGTGTTCAATGGGATTGAGGTCTGGGGACTGAGCAGGCCAATCCAGGAGCTTGATATCTTGCTCCTCAAACCAGATCTTGGCTCTTCTTGAGGTATGTTTGAGATCATTATCTTGCTGGAAGATGACTTCATCTGGAGGAATTCCAGATTCCTCCATGCTTTGTAGCAAGCCTGCCTCCAAAATGGCCACATACTGTTCAGCATCCATCCTCCCTTCAACCTCACTCAAAACCCCCACTCCATTCCACCCAATACAGCCCCATACCATGAGTGATCCTCCTCCAAACTTGACTGTACCTTTGACCTCCTTGGAAGTCAGTCCCTCTCCCTTCTTTTTCCATACATACTCCTGTCCATCTGACCCAATCCTATTGATTTTGGTCTCATCTGACCAGATAACCCTCTTCCAGTCCTCCACAGTCCAATGCTGGTACTTGAGAGCAAAGGCTAATCTTCTTTTTCTATAAATAGCAGAGAGAAGAGACTTTTTCTTCTTTACCACAGCCTTTAGAGAGGCCTCCCTGAAGGTATTTCTCACTGTCTGTGGGCAGACAGGAGTGGTGATGATGGTATTAATGAAATGAATGGCCTGAACAGCATTGCGATGGCAGAGTTTATATATGTTGTAGAATAATTAATTACATAATGGTGACATAATATAGTCATTACCTAAGGTATGTCACCATCTTACAGCATTCCAGACTCTGATATATGTAATAAGAATTCAAAGTCAAAAAACTGTCCCAATGAGTTGTCATTTTGAAATGGCTGCCATTTTATCAAATCTTATTCAAATTACTTGGCCCTTGGGTCCATAGAAAGCCATGCATAAGTACATTATTTCATACACTCATATGTTAGGGTGAGGGTTAGGTGGTATTGGGGGTTATCACATTTAGTGAAAAACATGCAAACATTGGGACAGTTTTTTGAGAGTGTATGATAAAGGGACACTTGTACCTCAATTAGTAGGATAAGCATAAGGATCACACTGTAGATAACAGAAAGTCACTGATAACCTTTTTGAACTTAATCAAGCAAGTCAAAAATTACAGGGAAAGGTAGAAGGGTGCAATATATTCAACCCTAAAGGGATTCAAGCATGAGTCCAAGAACAGAAAGATGAGAAACAGGAAGTTTGAGGCTTCAGACTGATGGAGAACAAGGATATGGGGGCACCCAAGAGAGACCTGAGCATCAGATTGCAAAGGAGAAAGTATAGAGAGTGAAGGACTTATGTAACAAACACTATAACTCACAACCTTTATTCTCATCTTTCTCACTCTCTTATCACTTACCTTAGTCACTAGCTCGACACTTAACAGATAACCCTTGCAACTCTTATCTTATCAAGTCATGTGATCTTTATCATGTCAGCAGTCACATGACCTTATCTCTTATCTTGGCTGTGCAACATATGTTGTACACATTGCATCCTCATGCTTGCCTCATGCTTTTCCCTTTGATTCACTTTCCCTTATCATCCAATAGCATTAACCCCTCTTATCTAGGCTATGCTTATCTTGCCTTATGGTAACCAGTATCAGAGACACTTACTACTTAAAGTCTCTACACAGCTTGGTCTGTACATGGTCTCTCATAGTATATATAGTCATACTCTAGTAGTGTAGTCTTTAGTCTATTTCTCTTGTTGTTTCCCATTGTTCTCTAGAAGGCTCTAGCCTTGCAATAGACCCTATTGTCATTCTTGTAGACCCATAGCAAGCACCATATTGGACTCTTGAACAGCTGTTGTTCTCTGTTAGGACTTTGGTCATTACAACTTGAGTACAAGTGTTTGGTCAGTTGTGCAATGGGCACTGGATTTCATATTGGAGACGTTTTAGACAATGTGAGACAAGTTAGAGATGATCAGACACCAACTGTGCGAAAGATGTATTCAGAATCCAAATACAGATATTTATAGTCTCAGAGCATACTCCAGACTTTGATGACAACCAAGGACAAGGTAATTAAGAGATGAAACAAAGATTGAGTATGAGACATTATGGATTTCGACTATGGTCCATGTGACATGTCAATTCTCAAGTCTGAGAATAACAGGTTTCAGAATGAGCACAAGGTCACCACCAGAAGTGGCAATGCTCATGAAACAATTCTGAAGTTCAATGTTTTGAACATAAATAGATGATTACTAATCAATAATAGAGCACCCGACATGATCTGAACAGACATAGGACATAGGACATGATTCAGACTTCCATAAGAATGTAGTCCATGTAGTGTTGGGAACTGATGACAGGTAGTGAAGTGGCTAAATGGTGTCATATCAGATCAGGGAACATAGCTTCCCTACAATGCCATATAATATAGTGACATGTATGTGCTTCAGAGTCTCAGAGATATGAAACACCAGAGATAGAACAAGTCAGTTATGAGTCCTCATGTCCAGAGGATAATGAAGTGTGAAACGGCCCTTAAAGACTCACTTGTAGAGTGAAGCTTTGCTAGATCACTACTTGCTAGAGAAAGACAAAAGGGGAGAGATAATAGAGTCACCTTTAAGGGGAGAACTCCAAGAGAACAAGACTGGGGAGTCTTGGTCTACTTGGGAATAGTATTTATACTACTGGTACATGTGCACAGACCAAGCTATGCTACTGCTATATATAGTAAGTATTCTTGATACTGGATAACATGAGAGAAGAGCATGTATGATCATACATGCATTATGCACATGTATATTGCAGCATGAGGCTGTGGTGCGTATTTAATGTGACTGAGAAACATAGATGTGGGAGATGAGATGTGCATGTGTGAATAGAAGTGATAGAGCAGAGATGAAAAGAGATTAGATTAGATTGTGAAAGAAAAATAGGAGTTTAGAAAGAAAAGAAAAACGTTAAGTTCAAATGCTTAGCATAGCAGTCAGAACAAAGTGCGTGGTACTCCGTTTGTCTCTACTGTGAGGACAGTAGGTGCCACAAGTGTAATGCAAGTGACAAGAGGAAGGTATGTGCCTAGTGGGAGGTACTCACTAGATCTAAGGATAGTGGTTGCCAGCTTGAGGAGCAGAGGTGTTATAGAAGCAAAGGGGAGATGCTTGTATAAGAGTAGGGTGTAAGATCTGAGGAAAGCAATACAGAGTGAGCTCCCCTCTATATAGTGTCCAGGTATTGTTTGTACCTGTATGCCTCTACATTATGATAGGTGAAGATAAGAGATAGGAATGAGTCATATCGTATCACGAATAATAAGAGTCCTATCTATAGCCAATAGCAATAATGGCTATTATCTATGATGTCATATAATGAGTAAAATGTGATAGTGTAATTGGACTTAGTGTCTGAAGATCTGGACCATTGATGTAATCAGGTCTAGAATCTGGGTTATGTAAATGAAGAGCAGAAAGCGAATACTCAGATTTCAACAGAGGAGTCTCCAGACTTTGGACCTGGTAATATTTTGTTACTATGATGGTACAGTTTGGATCAATGTGCCTTCCATTCTGTGCAGATATGCAAGAGTCACACTCTAATTTTTTGCCTCCAAAGAAGCAGAGGTCGATGCCAGAGCTTGTGTTGTCACAATCGCTGCATAGGCCTTCAACACTCAGAAAGTGGACTTCAGATAGTCCTTGGTGGAGTGTTCACTCTCACCAGAGAAGAGACACAGATTGAGGTTCATTCAGCATTGATGTTCCTCTGGAAGCAGCTTTCTATCTTTGCCCAATTTCATAGCAATCATGTCAGATTTTGGAGGGTTGCTGTTACCCTTTTTGTTATTTCCTTCCCCAGAAGAACTGAAGTTGGAAGATGGAGAGGAGTCTTTGGATTTATTGTCCTTGGGCACAGAGGAGTTAGTTGGAGTGGAGCTTGATGACTTATTGGAGCTGTGATAATTGGAGGAGGTTGAAACAGGGGCTTTCAGAGCATGCAAAATTTCTTCCTTGCACTCCCAGTACCTCTGATTGATTTGCTGGGAGAGGGCACAAAGGTCATGAATGTTATCAGGTTTGCTGTGACAAGTAATCTTGTTCTTGATGCAATCCAGAAGTTTGATGTAGAAACTCTGGTGGAGAGCACTGGGTCCCCATTCTTGGACTTGGTTTGCAAGGCAGTGCCACTCAATGATATACTTGGAAATTCACTGAGTGTACTTCATGTGCAGTTGCTCAAGTTGAGCTTCTGCTTCAGCAATGGGGTCATGTGGGCCAAAGTTAGTTTGTAACTGTTACATTTGCTACAATAAGCATTTGGACTTAAGATTTTTCTCTCAACCCCAAACTATTTCTTTCATACATTCACATGCATCCTTTTCATTTCCACTCTATTGCTTCTATTCATAACATGCATATCTAATCTCCCACATCCATACTTCTCATTCATATTAGATATGCACCACATCCTCATGCTGCCACATACTGTTGCAATAGCTAGTAGCCGGTGTTGCCGCACAGGCTACTAAGGAATCTACTCTGGAGTTACTTATCTTGGAGAGGGTTGGGTTCTCAGAGATGATAGCAGTTGCTGGTCAAGAGAGATATATGTTTATTCAGACTCAGTCGAGTCTTATATACGCTTTGTAATGCTTACTTAATATAAGGTCACGTGACTGTAAGTACGTGTCCTTTCAACACTCCCCCTTGTCTAGTATACGGTGGATACATAGATATCATAGTGAGGAATATGAAGTAAAATAAAACGTCCGCACAGTCTTACGACGGCAAGTTGAATTCCAAACCAATCTGGAAGCAAAAATCCTTGAACTTGACATGTCCAAGGTTCTTAGTGAACATATCCACAGGATTGTCAGTTCCTGGGATAAAGAGCAGCTCAACCTGCTTCCATAGCATCACAGCATCACATACAAAGTGGTAGCAGATCTGAATATGTTTGGAACGTTTTTTGGTAACTGGGTTCTGTGCAATAAAGAGTGACCCTTGATTGTCACCACAAATGGGGATGGGGCCAAGGCGATAGCTGAGTTCTTCCATCATTTGATGAATCCAAATAGCCTGGCACGTACAGTTGCTCAAGGCCATGTACTCAGCTTCCGTAGAAGACAGAGCTGTGGTCTTTTGTAAGTGTGAGTTCCACAAGAACACACCATCCGTGAATTTCAGGTAGAAATCTGTTTGCGAGTGAGACGTGACTTTGTCTTGTCCCCAATCAGAGTCAGTGCAGGTGATGATGCCTTTACCGGTCTTGCCATTGTATATGAGGGAGTAGTCTCGGGTACCAAGAAGGTAGCAGCAGATATATAGAACTTTTGCTAGATGCTCTTCTGATGGGTTTGCAGACATGCGGGCAAGTTGGGTAACTGCATATGAGATGTCAGGTCTTGTGCCAATCATAAGATACAGCAATGATCCGATGACCTGTTGGAATCACGTCCGAAGTTCCGGTTGGACAGGGAGATCATTCTTCTCTGGGTAGTAACCTTGAGGGAGAGGGGTGTTGGTGATTTTTGCATTAGTCATGCTGCATCGCTCTATGACTTTGTTGAGGTATTCTTGCTGGTCTATCTTAATTGTTTGACCTTCTCGATGTATGTTCATTCTTAGGAATTCGCGTGTTTCTCCTAAGTCACGACAGTCCCACTTCTTCATGAATGCAGCTTTAACCTTGTCTACGAAAGGTTTGTTGGGGCTGCAGGAGATGGCGTCATCTACGTAGATAATCGCTAGGACGAGCTCTTTGCCTTTGCGATAGATGAATAGGCCAGCATCTGTTTTAAGATGCATGAAGCCCAGTTCTTTCATGGATTTGTCGAGCTCGCGCCACCAAGCTAGTCTGGCTTGCTTAAGGCCATATAGGGCACATAGTAGTCGCAAGACCTTCCCTTTGAGATGAGGGGGCATAAAGCCTTCAGGGAAGTCCATGTATAGTTCTTCATCCAGTTTGCTGTATAAATAGGTGGATCGGACGTCGAGACCTGTAATGTACCAGTTCTCTGTTGCTGCAAGGGCGAGCATGCACTGCACTGTCTTGAAGCGTACAACAGGGGAGAATATTTGGTCGAAATCAATCCCTTCTACTTGGGAGAAGCCTTTGGTGACGAGCCGGGTCTTCTTTCTACCATCTGATTTTACATCAAAGACCCATTGGTTTTTAATAACCTTCCTGTTTGTGGGTCGATCCACGATTTCATAGACCTTGCGGTCCTTGAGTATTTGTAACTCATCACGGCAGGCTTTATGCCAGAGGGTTTGTTCCTCTTGTGGTAACTTGAGGATGTCGCAGTATGTCCATTCGCAGTAATTCACGTTGGACTGTTCTATTTCCACCAGAAAGGCACTGCTGCAGAGGTATGAAATCAATGTGTCTCCCCCTTCCCTGGTGATGCGCTCTATGTCGTCTTCCGATGGAGTCGGGGACAGAGGCATTTCTCCAGGGACAACGGGTGAATCTGAAGGTCCAGCTGGTGTTTCTCCAACGAGTCTGCGCCAGTCAGAAATGTGTTCGATGTCTCAAAGCTGCTTTAGCAGTTCGCGGTGCTCCCCATATATATTTCCGGGACGGATGGGGGCACGGCGCTCTCGCTGTGGGCATATTGGTCAAGCAGGTGGAGGTGGAGGCAGATGACAAGGAGGGGTAACCGGAGGTGCTGGCAGAGCCGGCAGTGGTGTAGGTACCCTAGGAGGTACTGCTGGAGGTGAAGTAATTGGCCTGGGGGCCAGGCGATGATCATCGGGAGGAGGAGCGATTTCCACATCTGACTCCTGATCCAAAGGTGTAGAATCAGAATCCAAAGACTCGTCATCATGTGAGTGAGAACGCGGCGGGTGATTAATGGGCCGGTGTGGCTGAGCCTTTGAACACCTTGGGAAGAGGTGCTCATCAAATATGGCATGAGCCGATGTGTGTAGCGTGTTGTTAGGGCGCATGAAGAGGTAGTTTGAATCACTACCAGCAGAAACGCCCAGGTAGATCATCAGTTGCGATTTAGGCTGCAATTTGCCTTTGCGAGTCTCAACTGGTAAATGGACGTATGCGCCACAGCCAAAAACCCAAAGGTGTGAGAAGGTAGGCTTTTCGCCAGTGAGCATCTCAGATGGCATTTTCCATTTGAGCCGATGAGATGGGGTGCGATTATACACATGAAGTGCATGTAATACCGCGAACTCCCAATTGGAATCGGGCAGGCAAGCCTGCAGTCGCATGGGTTGTGCTTTATCCATAATGGTACGGATTAGGTGTTCTGCGCGTCCGTTCTGCTGGTGAGCATAGGGGGCAGATTGTTGTATGTGTATGCCATTATCGCGCATATACTCAGTGAAAGCTTTGGAGGTATATTCTTCCCCTGCATCAGAGTGCCAGTGTTTTACCACAGCGTTGAACTGAGTATGCACATAGGCATGAAATTGCTTGGTCGCTTTAAGTGTTTGATCCTTAGTTTTAATCAGGACCAGCCAAGCCATGGAGGTATAGTCATCATAAAAGACGACCACGTACTTGTACTTGTGGTATGATTCAATTTCAAACGATTTGAGATCAGAATGAATTAACTCAAAGGGAGCGCTTGCACGCTTCTCGCTATGAGGAAAAGTACGGTTTGGTTGTTTACCAAGCTCACAACCAGAGCATATAGGAACAGTGGATGGAATATCGACATCCGGAAAGTCCTTAATGTGCTTCTTTGCAGCGCGGAGCACATCACGAGAGGGGTGGCCTAATCGGTGGTGGAGAAGTTCATAGTCCACAGAGGTCATTGACAATAAGTCAGCTTAAGGACGAACAGTAGGTGCACACATCCAGTACATTGTGTCGCCATGGGAGTGGAAACCTAGTACCATCTGCTTAGTGCATTTATCAAAAATGTTGATATGACCGGGTGAGGTCTGAAGCGTCATGCAGGCATCGGTTAACAAGGTACCCATAGATATGAGTTTTATGGTGCATGATGGCATGTAAATGACCAGCGATAACCACACAAGTCTTCCTTGGAAGCGAATAATCGCTGTGCCTTTGCCTTTAATTGGCGCACGACCATTTGCCGTCTGAGAGTAAGTAGGTTGCTTATAAGCGGAGTACTCAATCAGATCGTTGAGATTGTTGGTGTAATGTGATGATGCTCCTGAATTGAGGAGCCACATATCATTCGGTAGGGCGTCGTCATGTTCTCTTTCCTTTCCTTTACTCTTAGTTATTTTCTGCTTTTTACAGCAGTCACACATTGAGAAGGGAGGAGCAGTAGTAGCATTGTCACTATCTACTACAGGCGCGTACAAGTTATATACTATCTGAGGCGATAAAAACCGCGTGTCAGTGCCTGCTAGAGACGGACAAAGAAAGAGAGGGACTTGCCACTGGGAGCTTTCCTCAAAGAATCGCTCAACGTACTCATCCACCTCCATTTCCCCGCCAAGGCTGACCGAGTCGTCACTGTCAAAGGTGACCATGTCTTTGTCGTCCGAATCAGGGAGGATCTCGACGATCCGGGCAGTCTCTATGCGCTCTATGAGAGAGGGCATGGCTGGGAGGGATGGTTCTAGTGCCGAAGGCACCATCCTTGTTGAAGGCGGAGTGTTGCCGCGCATGAACACGGCGGCGGTGTTTGACGATGGGCTCAAGGGTGTGGACAACCTGAGCAGTGGAGATCTCCCCAATGCGGCGAGTGAGGGAGATGGCCTCTTGGACCTGAGGGAAGGCAGGGGGCCCATAGTGGGCGGCACTGGGAGTGTGCGCAAGAGCGCGGGGGTCCTGAGCGGGCTCAGTGAAGTTGGTGGAGGCCGGGCTGTAGACCATGGGCTCCTGGAGCATGTTCACAAAAGCAAATGAGGCAGAGGATGATTTGGCGGTGGTGGCCGCATGGTCCTTTCACTTCTTCTCCCCTTCTTCAGAGCGCTTGCCCTGATGACGCTTCTTCCCCTTGTCCTTCTTGTCCTCATCCTTTTGATCAGACGAGGTCTCCTGTTCCTTCTGCTGCTTCTTGAAGGAGGGGTCGCCTTGCTGGCGCTTTATATTAGAAACATTGTTGGCCTGGGCATGAGGTGGAGGCCGGCAGGTGAGGTAGTGCTGCCAAGCAGCGGTGAGGACAGTTTCTAACTCCACCATGGTCAAGACCTTGGTCTTGGTGGGGTCAGCATTGATGGCAGCGTTGAGCTGCTGATGGAGGGTCTCTGCATACTTGGGGAGCTTGGCGACGGTGATAAGTGCCTTGAGGTTATCAGGCACCTTGTGCTGGAGCTGTTCCAGCTGGGCGAAGCTGGCGTTCAGCTTGGAAAAAGCTGGGCCAGGGTGGTTGTTGTTGGGGAAGGTGATCCTGAGCATTATCTTCCACTCAGTGTAGGCAGAAGTGAGGGAGGTGGCTTCGTACTTGGTCTTGATGGCATCCCAGAGGTCTTTCGACATGGAGTGGGCGGTGAAGTTGCCGGCGATGGAGAGGTTGAGGCGAAGATGAATGGAGCCGAGGGCCCGGTCGTCGTTCTCGTCCCACTTGTCCTGGACTTCTTCCTCAGCGGGGGTGAGGGCAGCTCCGGCTACAGCGGCGCTAGGGTGCATCTTGGTCATAGATTTGTTCCATACCCCGATAGCACGGAGGTATGCTTCCATATCCTGGGCCCAATGTTTGTAGTTGGTGCCACTGAGTCTGGGAAGAGAGTTGAGGGTAGACGACATGATAGTAGGTTCTGAAAGGGTAACATGTCAGCTTGAACCAATGAAGGGAGCGAGAAGAAACGTTCGCATCGCTGAACAGTCAGAGCTCTCAGAATGTAGGGTTATAGTGACCCCCTACATTCAGAGTCTGATGGCTGTTGCTCTTGAGCGTTGCTGCATCAAAGAGTGTTCGGCGTTTCCGCACAGAACGGCCTGTGTCCAAGGGTTTCACCCATGAGCAGATGACAAGCGGTAAACCACATCGTCAGAGCTACGGGGCTCATAACCTGTTGCAATAGCTAGTAGCTGGCATTGCCGGACAGGCTACTAAGGAATCTACTCTGGAGTTACTTACCTTGGAGAGGGTTGGGTTCTCAGAGATGATAGCAGTTGCTGGTCAAGAGAGATATATATTTATTCAGACTCAGTTGAGTCTTATATACGCTTTGTAATGCTTACTTAATATAAGGTCACGTGACTGTAAGTACGTGTCCTTTCAACACATACATATCTTTACCCCAAGTTACCCAGTATCAAGAATACTTACTATATATAGCAGTAGCATAGCTTGGTCTGTGCACATGTACCAGTAGTATAAATACTATTACCAAGTAGACCAAGACTCTCCAGTTTTGTTCTCTTGGAGTTCTCCCTTTAAAGATGACTTGTCATATCCCATTCCAACCCCTACTTGGCCACCTCCATACACCTCTGTACATCTCTGTACAACTCCAACCAAACTCTATTTGCACCTCCATACACCTCCATATATCTCTGACCAACTCCAGGTCAAACCTTCAATGAACTCTCTTAGGAGTTCACCTCCACCTTAGGAGTTGATCTCTGGGAATCAACTCCTTAACCCCTATCCAGAAAACCTCGGACTTGTATAGGAAATTCATTGAACATGCACAGAGTTGCAACTCCAGACTTGTTCCTTTATTAACCTCCTTTAGTCATAGTCTGCATTTTACCTGTCGATCAGTACAGCCTGTCCCAGCTGTGTTCCATGCTCCATTGATCATCATTCTCTCCCTATATATATTGCCTTTGTGCAGTAGCTTCAGACCCAGAATTCCTCCAGGTCTCTACCATATATAATCCCCTGTACTTACTCTGTCATACCTTCAGTACAAATATCAATTCTAAGTCACCTCCTTTTGAGTTTAGCTTCCATTACCATCTTCCTCTACTCTGAAATACAAGGACAGTGAGCTTGGCATGGGCGCTG
The DNA here is from genome assembly GCA_038093895.1 of Boletus aff. mottiae. Taxonomy (NCBI): domain Eukaryota; kingdom Fungi; phylum Basidiomycota; class Agaricomycetes; order Boletales; family Boletaceae; genus Boletus; species Boletus aff. mottiae. The sequence goes on along the minus strand of JBBPTD010000153.1, from coordinate 27,269 downwards.
TAAAGATGCTAGTCCATCTGGTAGGACAAGTCCTACTGGATTAGCATGAGAGAAAAGGGACTCTTAGAAAATGGGGAAAGAGCAGGGAAGAAGCTCTGAGGGGTTGACTCAGTAGGCCAGTCAAAGTCCAGTTGTTAGTGATAAGGTTAGGCATGAAGACTGGTAGTCTGGTCATTGGTACAGGTGTTGGTGAGGAGAGAAAAGTGGTGAAGACATTAGACAAAGAGTCGGTAGGTGTTAATTGGTAGACGGTAGACAGCAACAGTAGATGATGATGGTAGATGGTGATGGTGACGGTGACAGTAATTGTGAGCTAAACAGAAGCTAATCATATTTTTCCAGTGTACAAACATTTATAGTCTGGGTATATCCAGACCCTAACTACAATCAAGGGGACTAATCATTAAGGGAAGACTGACCCATAGGGTCAGTGGTAATATGTATATATCAGTACAAATGAAACCCAAAAGAGATTTTAAGAGAAATGGAACAGAACAATCAGTATAGTGGTCTTAGTCCAAGCTAGTCTGGTGGTACCGGACTATCTAGATGTGCCCGGACTTTAATGGTTGGTGACAGGATATGGTATTAGGGTTTATAGGGGACAATGAAAGATGGGAAAATAGGGGGATATGAACATAGAGGCATACCAGTCTCTACATCCGAAGGGAACTTAGATACTGACTGTCCCCAGTCAGAGCGGTGGCATGCTGACTAAGCCAATAGAGTTTGAAGGCAGGGTGGACTTGTGGACACATCAAGTCTTTATAAACCATATATCTCTTTCTCTCTCCTCTCTTCTCATTCTACCAACATGTCTCAATTTGCAAGCCAGCTCAATCAATACTGCACTATGGCTGATGTAGGCGTTGTTCAGTGGCGCGAAATGTGCAAGAAGTTCATGGTGGCAACAGAGCAGGTGCAAGCCATGGCGAAGTGCCAACCTGAAGACTGGGAGGAGTTACAAGAGGAGATGGGGGTGTGGGTGAAAGAGTTTGGGAATGCAATGGTGAGTGCCATGTTATTATGTTTGTACAGCACTAACAACACTCTGCTGCTACAGGATGAGTGGAACATGACTCACAGGGAGGCTATCACCCTGTTCGTCAACATGGACCTTGATGACAATGTGACGGCCACCATTGTGCAAGTGGAGTGGGGGCAGGCTGAGTGGGTGGAGTGGCAGAAGACATCATTGGTGAAGGAATGGGCCATAGCACCAGAGGCCATTCAGATGTCAAAAGTGGAGGTCGAGGAGGGTTTGAAGGACCTGGTCCCTGAGCCAGAGAAGGTGGGAGTGTCATCAGGTGCACCATTGGTCTCATTGTCACTCAAAGTGTGTAGTGTCGGACTTGTGGAAGACTGGCCTCTAATGTCTTTGTAGAGGGGACGATCCAATAAATGTGAAGATGAAGAAGAGGGGATGAGCATGCAGTGCAAGAGGACAATCACCGCTGAGTTGATGAGGCTGCTCCCCCCATCTGTCATCAAGGTGTGCAACAGCTGCAAGAGGGCCAGGGTAGCAGAGGCATGTTCAAAGGGCATCAGCATTGTATGCCAGTGCTGCAATCACCTTAAGGCAAAGTGCAGCTGAGTGGCCAGGTGGCATGCTCCTCAGAGGAAGGCAACAATAGTGGTGGTGCTTGAGGAGACTAAGGGTAAGTCTCTGTTTGTTTATACTTTTTAATGTTGTCTGATGAGTGGGGTAGAGGGGAGACCAGTCCAGGCTGCAGTTAAGGCTGGCTCTGTTACAACTCACCTCGGCAACACCCAGTTGTTGTGCCACTTGTTTCTTTTTCTCTAAACCAAGACTTCCTTAGACCGCTTCATCTCTGGAACCCCTCGTCCCCTGCCCCCCTTGCTCCCTTGACCTTGCCCCCTTGACCTTGCCTTCTCGTCCTCACCTCTCTTAGATCTCCCTAGACTTCCTATGGACGTGTACATTGTTTTCTTCTTTGCTCCCTTGAACTCTCACATTGTCTTCGTCTTCTTTGCCTCATGTCTCAGACCTTGTACCCATATCCTGGTTCTTCGTCTTCTCTTCTCTTTGATCCCCATGTCTTTGTCTTCTTCACCTCATGTTCCCTTATCTTGGATCATGTACCATTACCTTGGTTCCTTGCCTTCTCTTCTCTTTGATCCCCATCTCTTCGTGTTCTCCACCTCGTGTTCTCGGACCTTGTACCACTATCTTGGTTTCCCAGATCCCCTTGGACTTCCTCGTATCTCCCTGTCTCTGTACTACTTATCTTTCTTGTCTTGGTCCATGCGCAGCCACAATCCCTATATAAAGCCCTCACCTATGTACCTTGTACTCTAGTCTAGTCTACCTTACAGTGGACACCATGTGACACCTCCTTGTATCAACATCCTTGCTCTTCATCGTCCACCTAGCAGGCTGGCAACTATGAACCATCCCTCTCTCTGATCAAACGCCCCCTTTGTCCATGAGGAATCATGCCCTCATTCCCTTGCTCGCTTTAAACGTTTGGTCAACCCTCGCCAGCTAAGGTTCTACTTCTTGGTTCCACTGGCCGTCGCTGCTACAGTGGGACCAGTCATAACAGGCTCCAGCAAATGGGCCAAGTCACCCATTGTCCTCGACACCAACAACAATATTGAGGAGAACAAGACACCTGTCAAGGCTAAGGGGAAGGGGAAGGCACTGGTAAAGAAGCCGACTGGCCAGACGTCTGTCCAGAAACAGTGGGATGCCCTCGCTTAGTGGCTCAATGTGCTCCACTCCTGGATGTACCAAATCCAGGCTAACCTCAAGGCCCTGGAGGTAGAGCAGGACAAGGTGTTGGCACAGGTGAGCAATGTGGTGGGGGAGCTAGGGGACCTGGACATCTAAGTCCTGGCTCATAGTCATAGATTGCCATGTGTATATAGTAGTCCGTAAATGTAAACATGTCTGCCCAGTCAAAAATGACATGAATTGAAATGAAATGAAAGAAAAGAAAAGAAAAGAAAGGAGACTAGAAGTAGGGGAAAACATATGAGAGGGATAGTCCATTTGTGCAAGGTACCACTTGGCTTGGCTTCGTCTGTCTGCTCTTCACATCTATGCCTGCCGGGATAACCTCAGTCTAACAGTCATCTTTGGTCTTGAATGGTCTTGTTAATGGTCATGGTGTCTCAGGGTGCGGTAGAAATGAAGTGAGTCCATTGTTTGTATACATGAGACACAAGAATGGAGAGGGAGAGAGGGATCTTTTTACAAGTCTTTTCCTTTCTATGGTTTTTTATCAGTAGAGCCTAGTATCATGATTTCTGTCAGTTTTATTTTTCTCTTTCTGTGAGTTGTGTTTTGAGAGGAGAGAGAGTCACTGGTCTAATTCCAGGGTAAAATGGAGGCTATGATATGTGGGTTAAGTAGTCCGGACTAGTCAGAGTCAAGCTCCTCCTCGTCCAGTAGTTGATCACTATGATCATTGCTGCCTGCTTTAGCCAATCTGTCCAAGTCGTCATCATCTAAACCAGTAAGGTCAGTAACTGGGACTTTAGAATGAATATAGGGGTAATAGGAGATGAGGCAAAATGCTGCATATCGCAGCTTCAAAACTGTGCCATCCAACTCCACTAGGACATACAATTCTCTGGTAGTCTGGTGAAGGATTACCATTGGACCAAGGAACCTTGGCTTTATCTTTCAGTTTAGCTCCTTTTCAATGCAAGTATTCCAGACTAAGACCAGACTCCCTGGATGGAAGTTGAAGTCTTTGATCTGGTTTTTGAACACTGCCTCAAAATACTTGATCAACTCAAAATAAGTAACGAAGTGCATGGTACTCTGTTTGTCTCTACTGTAAAAACAGTAGATGCCACAAGTGTAATGCAAGTGACAAGAGGAAGGTATGTGCCTAGTAGGAGGTACTCACTAGGTCTGAGGATAGAGGTTGCTAGCTTGAGAAGTGGAGGAGTTTATAGAAGCAATGTGGAGATGCTTGTATAAGAAAGAGTATAAGAACTAAGGAGTGATATAGAGTGAGCTCTCCTCTATATAGTGTTCAGATATTGTTGATACCTGTATGTCTCTACTCTAGGATAGGTAAAGATAAGTGATAGGAATAAGTCATATTGTATCACGAATGATAAGAGTCCTATCTATAGCCAATAGCAATAATGGCAGTTATCTATGATGTCATATGATAAGTAATATGTGATAGTGTACTCGGATCTAGTGTCCGAAGGTCTAGAACACTAATGTAATCAGGTCTAGAATCTGGGTTATGAAATAGAAGAGCAGAAAGCAAATATCCAGATCTTAACAACAAGCCTTAAGGACACGGTCACAGATAGACTCCAAGTCCTCCTGACACTTCTGGAGCTGACGGGCTCTCCAAGCAATTAGTCTGGACAGGGATATTGGGTTTGTATCTAGTAGGGGGATGAGAAAGGTAGCCTCTGCAATGTCAAAGGGGAAAAGGGGCTTGACACCATGAACCATGAAGTATGGTGACAAACTGGTTGAGTGGAGTATCATTACTCTCTTGGCCCAACAGACTGAGTGAGTGGCAGTATGCCAGCATAACTTCCCCTCCTGGGTAGTTTTGATGATGGCCTCCCAGACATTGTAATGACACTGTTTGATAATACCATTAGCTTGGACATTGTAGGGGGAGATTCTGATATGTTGGATATCATACTGGTCAGCGAGGGTGTCTAGGGCTTGAACAAATGCAGGTCCATTGTCAGTAACTATTTCAGATAGAGGACCCTATCGACATAGGAGGTCCTTGAAGATGAAAGAGGCAAGAGAGGAGGTGTTTTCCAAATGCAACATGTGCCATTCCAAATAAGGAGACAAGGTGCAGCAGGCCTGGACAATATACTGATAGCCACCGGACCAGGGCATCAGCATAGTGTTAATAAGGGCCTTGCAGAATAGTCTGCTGATTACCGGTATGGTCAGCAGTATATAGAAATGGTTGGTCTGCCAAGCTTGGCACTCATGACAGGTCCTGACAAACCATTTTACATCATCAACAAGCATTGGCCACCAGAAGCATAGCAGGAGCCTGGTCTGCACTGTATAAACTCCCTTGTGCCCAAGGTTATCATGGGCTTTCTTGATCAGTCCATACCATTGATGCTCTGCTATGACTAACTGGTGACGTCTGTGTGGCCTTCTTTGCCATAGAGAGCCATAGAGGACAAAGTATTTGGTGGTGGCATTGATGAAGGACTGGAAATCTGTGTCAGAGAGGTGAGTAGGTCGCTTGTGAGTTTCAAGGAAACCACAGATCAAGGCAATCCAGGCATCACATGCAACAGACAGCCTTAGTAGACCGAGGCATAGAGGGTGAGTCTGGAGAAGAGTCCAGCTCGGAGGAGGATGAAGAGAAAAGGGACCAGTAGGTATGGGGAGGAGCAATGTAACCAGTAGGTGAAAAGGAAGCTTGGTCCGTCAAAGGAAAAAGTGGATGGTCAAAGCCAACAAGGGGGGGTGCACAATCATTGAGTAAGGTGATGCAAAAAGAATAAGAGTCATCTAGCCAATCTTCAATGCCATCATCCTCAGGTGGATCATCATCGAAATGGGGTCATCTAGATAGACTGTCTGGCCCAGTGTGTTTGGCAGCCGGGATGTGACGAAGTTCAAAATGGAAAAGAAGGATGCTGGCAATCCACCAGTTGATGGTTGGGTTTGGCTGGAGGTCAGAGTTATTAATCATACCCTTCATGTATTTCATATCCATCTCTATGACGAGATTTGGAATGCCAAAGATGAATACATGGACTGCTTGGAGTGCTCAGAACAGTCCATATAGCTCAAGCTTGGCCTGTGAATAGCAGCTCTCAACACTTGTGGGGCTAATCCAGCAGAACCAGTTTGAATAGCGCTTACCATCCTCACCTTCCTGTGATAAGATGAAACCGACTGCAATAAGGAAGGTGTCCATGGTGAGAACTACTTCTCGACCAGACAAATAGTCCAGGCAGCAGAGTGCCGGAGATTGAATGATCTTGTCCTTCAGATGGTTCATTCCAGTGTGCTGGGCCTCCCCCCATGCAAAGGGAGTACCCTTTCATGTTAGGTCGACCAGAGGATAAGAGATAGCAGTGAAGTTTTGGATAAAAATATGGACTACACTGCAGATCCCGAGAAACCCGCAGACTTGTGTGAGGGTCTCGCATTCCAGCCAGTCACGGATTTTCTGAACATTGTCTTCATGTGTGATTCATCCATTAAAGGTGCATTTGTGCCCAACTATGGTGGTGTCTGGGGCAGCAAGGACAAATTTCTTGGTGGAGACCATTGTATTGACATTTTGGGGTCGTTTTAGGATTCTGTGGACTATGATTAGGTGATTCCAAATGAACTTCCGAATGCCCAAGTTCTCCAGAATGGTCTTGAATGAACCATCTGGTCCTTGAAATCAGGTAGTTTCGGTTTTGACCAGTAGGTCATTGATAAACAGCATGGTGTGGTGTGGTATTTTGTCCTGTAGGATAAATGCCATATCCACTTGGTAGATCTGGATGGTGTTAGTATGACCCATTGGAAGGGTAGTGATGCAGTGGGGACCAAGTAGACTATTGAAGGTTGTCATGTCCTGTGACTCAACATGCAATGGATGCTGGTCATATCCTGCAAACAGGTCCATCATATTGTAGACCAGATACCCACCGAACGACTTGGTAAGGTGCTCAACAAATGGAGGGATGGATGAGTCCTGTATGGTTACGGTATTGAGGGGTTGGAGGTTATGTACTAAGCACAGAGTCTTACCATCCTGCTTGAGCATACAGAACCATCGAGATGGGTAAGCAGCAGCAGATGGCTCATAAACACCAGAGGCAGTTTGGTCTTTGATTATCTGGATGGCCTGGTCCCATGACAATAGTGGAATTGGGATGTTGTATAAGATCTATGGAGTATGAGGAATGGTGGGGATCTTGACTGGTGGAAAGTATCATTCATCGAAGGAGTCCTTGTTCAGTGGGAATCCAGGCAAAGGTGGTCTCGTGATTAAGAACAATTCACCAGACTAGCTTGAGTTCTTTTGGCCATAGCCAGTTTGCAGGGTCGAGGTCGAGCTTTGTTGCAATAGCTAGTAGCCAGCATTGCCACATGGGCTACTTAGGAATCTATCCATATGAGTTCCCTTGCAGGGGGCCACAAATGATCAGATGATCAGATTGTCACAGTGGTCAGAGTGATTGGATGGTCAGAGTGATTGGGTGGTCAGAGTGATTGGATGGTCACAGTGATTGGGTGGTCACAGTGATTGGATGGTCACAGTGATTGGATGGTCACAGTGATTGGAGACTTAGGTTCCTGTGGTTAGATGCTTCTCTTACCTATACCAAGGCAATGCACATAGGTGTGCACTGCACAGAAATGAGAAAGGCTGGGAGCATAGTTCACCATGAGGAAGGCATGAGGTTAGGATTTGCTCATAATGTTATATTCCTGATCTGAAATGCTCCAGGTCAAGGCCAGTACTTACAGTCTAGCCTGGCTATGACTTCTTCCTTAAAGATCTGGGTAGCCTAAGGGTGTAGATTATGGACTCTTTTAGATACAATCAGCCAGGCTCAATCCAAACATGTACATATAGTAGTTAGGTTTATAAGCATAAGGGCCTGACTGTTATTTTTAGTCTGGTTCTTCTTGAAGTTCTACCTTTAAGTCAGCCTCTGAGCTCTCCTTCCAAGTCTAGGCTATCTAGTGTGACCCAAGTTAAGTTCTAGTGACTTATGGTTATTTTACAATGTATTTATCATACATATGATATTATCTACACATTTATATATAACAGGGGTTGTTATACAATCACATGTTGTTCATAAATCTCCTACCATCATAAAGTTTTCCCACACTCCTATATGTTTCTTAGAGGGTCCTATAAAGGCACATGAGTAAAAAATGTTTGTTTGATAATGTCTTATGCCTAACTACCTTAGCTAAAGTGCTTATAAACTTTAACCTGTTCCCACCCACTGTATCCTTTGCAGGGCTCAATCTGGGTGAGTGTATCAATAGCAGTAGGAACAATGACATTGGAAACAGGAATATGTTTGGTGCAATTGTATAAGTTGGTCATATTGTAGACACTGAAATCAGAATTTAGTTGAAAGGACAAGGCTGAACAGATATAGGCAGCTGTGATCATGGCCACAATGAGAAGCTTAGGTTAAACATGAAGGCCTTGTGTTACAACTTGTGCTTTCTCCTTTTTCCCCCTACACTTTTGCCTTTGTACTTGTATCATACTTGCCAGTTCAATTCTTGTCCTTGGACATTGTTTCTGTTTGTCGCTGACTCATCCACACTTACCCATCTGTTATCTCACTTGCTTCTTCAGCAACTACTTCCTCCACCTTCCATTCCATTCTATGGCTCTCCATACCTGCCCTAACTATGCCTACCCTTAATCTTGTAACCAGGTATATAAACTCACAATACCTATCCTTTGTACCTTAGCTTAGATCTCCTTGAATCACATCTATCTGTCTTGGCTCCTTCTGGCTCATTATCAGTTGCCTTGAACCCTAGAACTCTTGAAACCCTTGACCGAGTCTGTTCCCACTCTAAAGTGGAACATCTTCCTTGGACTTCATGCTACCATTAAGTGCACACTATTTCTTTGAATCCTCCACTTAGTCTTTCGAGGCTATACTCCTCCCTACCTGGGCCAAGCATAACAAAAGATTTAAGCTACCTTTCGCAGCTACCATCGCTGTAGCTCCACTTCACCATTGCTCAATGACCTTGACTCTCTGCATCCCTCTGGGGATTATCTCAAAACTGTTCACCCCAAGAACCCTCTGAACCTGAAACAACCAGAACCCATCTAAGAGTCTAGTGTTTGTAGTCACAAGAGTACTAGGGAGGATGTTCTGGGAAAACTCCAAGAGAACAAGACTAAGGAGTCTTGTACTACTTGGCTATAGTATTTATACTACTAGAACATGTGCACAGATTGTGCAGTGCTTATCTACAGATACTATACTTGTATTACTAGTCTTGAGATGGGGAAACACAAGGTAACATGAGGAATGTGTTTACTGGAGGATAAGCATACCTGTGTGGGCATGAGGTGGATAGAGGACATGAGGTGTGTATGAGGTGTGTCTCATGTTAGTCTAGAGCATATCACTGCAAGATCAATATCATGGGAGAATGTTGGGCTTTGTGGGAACTTTGTGTGAATGAGCGAACATAGGGGCTATTGTAGTACTTGGCAAGTTGTGAGTGAATGAGCACCAGGAAAAATAGGGAAAAATAGGGGAAAAATAGGGGCGTTTGCAACACTACCCCCCTCCTAAGATCAGTCATCCTGAGTGATCAAGGACTCGTCAAATGGCCATTGCATAGCAGCATGCCAGGTACACAGGGTCTGCTGCTATTTAGCATCAGCGAGAAGGGTGGGAGGCCAAAAGTAGGTGAAGGGATGCAGATTATCCCAAGACCATGCATCATGTGGCCAGCTGGTCTCATCAAAGTCATTGGAGAAGTCCGCTGTCCAATCAGCATCACCCCAAGCATCAGAGGTGGGAGGTGTATCGAGATCAGGGACAGTCCCTTCTCATGATCCCCACAAAGAGTGAGTGTTATGCATAGTAAACACCTCACTGTTATCTTCATAGACCATATGCCAGTGATCCGGAAAACCATGGTCCCAAGAAGGACCAGGAGCATCAGCCCAATTGGTGGTGGGGTCACCAAGCAGTGTCAATGTAGTCATCCAGATAATGAATGACATCAGAATTGTTATTGTAATATTCACGGATTTCAGCTGGATTGCTGAAACATGTGGGGTGCTGAGGCAGCAAGCCGGGCATATTGATAACCCACATAAGACGCCGTGGATGAGCATAGGTGAGAGTGCAATAGAAGAGAGCAAGGCCAGTGGCAAAAGAAATCATTGTGGGAGTGAGGCTCAACTGGAGGTACAAGGAGAAGCGTGTTGTTAACCCTGTCACACCCCAGGGGTTCAGTTGACATCGAGCCAATCGAAAGGAAGACAATTGTCAGGCATTTCAGGTATGGGCATGCCACAATGTTTAAACAGATTAAGGAAGTCAAATGATGTCATGCAAAGCTGACAAGGTGCATTCGGATGAGCAGAGTGAAACTCAGCAATAGCTGTCGATGCATGTGACAGATTAGATTTGGGTTCCCAAGTGTGATCCTCCTCAGCATACCCATGCCAATGGACGAGGAATTCAAGGCAACAATCCTTCCATCAAGAGTCGGCAATATAGTCGACTTCAAATTCAACATCTCATTCCTTAGTGACCGTCACCGGGCCAGGCCAGAATGTGGGCTGCCCATCCAGACAACTTTTGTAGGGTTTAACACAAGAGATATTCACAACTGGATGAATTCTCAGAGTTTGTGGTAAGCACAGCTTAACTGTGTTAGACCCGATGAGATCTAAGATTTCATATAGTCCAATCCATTTTTCAGAGAGCTTCTTAGAAGCACAAGTTAATTTCAGATGGTCCATGGACAACCAAACCTTATCCAATTTGGAGTAAATAGGTACAGCAGATCTATTCTTATCGTCTTGCACCTTCATGTGGTGTTGCACAGCAGCGAGATTAGATTTTGTTTGATCAATGGTTTGAGCAATATCCTTAACAAATTGTTCAGCAGCAGGTGCTTTAGTAAGGTGTTGCTCAAAACCAATATGAGGTTCATAAGTGCGAGTGATGGAAAAAGGGGTTTTCTGAGTAGAAGCTTGTTGCTTAGAGTTGTAAGAGAATTGTGCAAGCAGCAACCAGTCGACCCATTCATTCTGTTTCTCAGAAGTAAATAGACGAAGGTATTGTTGCAAATCTCTGTTCATATGTTCAGTCTGTCCATCAGTTTGAGGGTGGAACACAGTGGATAACTTTGGTGTAATTCCCAAACATTTACACAAGTCCTTCATGACTTGTGACGCAAACTGTGGTCCATGATTGGATATGATTGTGCGTGGGAGACCATGTTGTTTCCAAACATTAGCCAAATATAGCTTAGCTGTTTCTAAAGTGGAGATGGCTTTAGTACAGGGAATGAATTCGACCTCCTTGGAAAATCGGTCAACAACCATCAGGATGGAATCGAATCCTCTGCAGAGAGGAAGATTGGTAGTGAAGTCTACTGAAAGATCTTGCCAAGGTCCCTCGGGTATAGGCAGGGGGTTGATCTTCCCTGCAGGTGCAATATTCTGACTCTTAAATCTAGTGCAGCGGTCACAGCACAAGACATAGTCCTTGACTTGGGTATGAAGACCAGGCCAGATGTAACTTTGTTGAATTAATTCTAACATTTTTGCTACTCGAGGGTGTCCAGTGAGTGGAGTATCATGATGTAATTGAAGGATATCCATTCGGAGATTATCCTGATGTGGTATGAAAATCTTGTTATTCTTGTCTGCTAGCAAACCTTTTTGCTCCATACAGACTTGATTATTCTTGCATATTTCTGTGATGTCAGTATTGCTTAATGCTTGGGTAGCCCTTCTGATGTGATTTTGAAGATCATCAGCATCAGTTTCTAGGTGAATACTGTGACGAACACTTGACAAACACTTGACGAACGGTTGACGAACGGTTGGTTGGGTATAACTATTACTCCTTTATTATCATTTTCTGCCCCTTCGGCATGATCTGGTTGTTGAGAGAGAGCATCTGCCTTGCCCATAGAGGTTCCTGGTTTGTGTAACCATTTAAAGTTAAATTGAGATAGATATTGAGCCCATCGTGCTTGTCGGTGGTTGAGATTGTGCCGAACCATGAACCATTGAAGGTTTTCATGGTCATTCCATATTTCGAATTCGAATTGAGCTCCCTCCAGATAGTGGTACCAGAGCTCTAGAGCTCTGATGACACTTAGCATTTCTTTGTCTGCAATTGAGTAGTTACGTTCTTCTGTGGACATGGAATGGGAGGAGTAGGCCACTGGATGCCATCTATCATTGATTTTGATAGAGAGGACAGCTCCGGTGGCAAAGTCAGAGGCATCACATTCTAGACAGAATTTTTTATCATTATCAGGAAATGCAAGAATAGGAGCATTAGTAAATCTATGCTTGAGCATTTCAAATGCATTCTGTTGGGAGTTGGTCCATTTGAAAGGATTATCTTTCTTGGTAAGATCATTGAGAGGATGAGCTATTTGTGCATAGTTCTCAATGAACCTTCAATAAAAATTAGCGAGACCTAAGAAACTGCGGACTTGTTTAACAGTTGTTGGTGTAGGCCAATCAATAACTGCTTTGACTTTATCTTCATCCATGTGGATACCGTTAGGGGTAATAGTCATTCCAAGGAATTCAACTTCTTTAACCCTGAAAGAACACTTCTCTGGTTTGACAAATAGATCATTTTCTTCTAAGTGATGAAGTACCTCAAGTACTATCCGATCATGTTCCTTTTGGTTATCTGTCTTGGTGAAGATCATTAAATCATCAATATAAACAACACAGACATTCTCCATGTCAGAGAAGATGTCGTTCATCATTGTTTGAAAGGTGGCAGGGGAGTTGCATAAGCCGAAGAACATTACTAGGGGTTCAAAGGCTCTGCGATGGCAAACGAAGGTGGCTTTTCATTTGTCTCCTTCTTTGATGCGTACATTGTTATATTCCCAGCAGAGATCCATTTTCGTGAATAATTTAGCTCCTTTAAGCTTGTCAACAAGCTGGGAGATGAGCAGTAATGGGTAGTTGTTTTTGATAGTATGTTCATTGAGATATCGGTAATCTTGAACCATACATTTCTTTCCATCTTTCTTTGGTACAAAGAAGACAGGAGAAGTTTGAGATGACTTGGAAGGTCTAATGTATCCTTTGCGAAGTTGATCATCTATAAAGTCACTAACTTCTTGCTGTTCGGTTGGTGACAAGGGTATCAATCATCCTTTCTTAGGCACAAAAGATTCCTTGAGATCAATAACGTGATCCCAATGCTTCCTAATTGGCATTCGCTCAGATTCTTTCTTTGCAAAGACGTGGAGATATTTATGATACTCTTTGGGAACTAGATCTGCAGCATTGGGATCTTGTTTATGTGTTTGATCTAGCTTGGCAGCATTAATCTGGACAAGTAGATTGTGCTCTTCTTTCTCAATGACTCTTAGAAATGAGCCTTTCGATTTTTCTTGACAGAATACAGGACAACGTGTCATCTGGACAGTCCCTGTTTCCCAATTGATTTCTGGGTTATGGTGTTTAAGCCATGTGTAACCAAGAATCATTTGGTGTTTGCCTAAGTCAGTAACTTTAGCAATTGTCTTTTCTTGATGCCCAAGATAGTTAATTATTAACTCGGCATAATGTGTTAGACTTCTGGCAGAGTTTCGTGTACCATCGACGTTAAACACCGGAATCAGGTGATCTAGGGGTTTAAGGGGCATGTGATTTTTGGTAGCGCAAATTTTATCAATGAACGTTGTATTGGCTGCTGAGTCCAATAGAGCGAGGGTGTTAATGGAGTGCCTGGAATTTACTTTAACAGAAATAGGTAGGATGAGTTCCTTGGCTGAATTGCCTTGGACCCTAGCAATATTTGGGAGTAATTCTTCTATGTCTGCTTCAGACAAGAAAGAGTACATTTGTCGAATATTAATGCATTTCTGTTTGATAGTGGGTGTCGTTGTGTGTAGTGAGTTTACTTCGACGACTTCTGGTAAGGTCATTTGATCTGGGTTTGCTAGTTCATTGTTAGAGGAATGAAGCACTGGTACAAAGTTCCAGCCAAGCTCCGAGTCAATCAAAGGCCCCTCTAGACTTGAATATATAAATGAGGAATTTTCAGAACTTGCAAGATGAGATGCAGTTTGCTTGCCCAGTTCATTCAAACTGCTTTGTCTTTTCCCTTAGAGTCAGATGGCATGGACTGGAAAAGTGCGCAGACTTCATCAAAGGTCATTCCTTGACAAGCACAAGGTAAAGATTCTTGTACTTGATCCCATGTTTGAGCTGGTTCGTTAGTAGTAGCACGAATAGCTCTTCCTTTGCTGCATGTGGGTTTGTGTTGTCCTCTGGACCAATTGCAATGCCCACAATGGGAATTCAGTTTCTTACACTCCTTGGCAAAGTGCCCTTGGCTTCCACAGTTAAAACAACTAGATTCAGATGATTTCTTTGGGGGTTGTCTGCAAAATTTCTTGGTGAAGTTGAGGTCAAGGTAGTCAGAGTCAGGTAGCGATTCATTGCGTCACTGCAATATGATTTCTTTTCTGATCGGCCCGGTATGAGTCCAATCAACTCTTGGGTAGATCCAATCTTGGATACTATTTCGACATAGGAGCCAATATCTGTCTGTCTCTTTTCTTCTTTGGTGATTTGTACAAGGATGGAGGGTCTCATAGCTCGTTCAAGTATGGCACAGGTGTGTGCTCCATCAATGCCTGCCATATTGTATAAAGATTTGAACTTGGTGATGAATGGACCAGTTTTCAGATCTCCTTGATGGAACTTGTTTAGCTCCATAAGAGCCCAGTCTTTCTGGTTGGCATGTCTGAAGAACTTTGGTAGTTCCTCTTCAAGGTTGCGCCATAGGTAGATAGGTCCTCGAGCCAGTTGAGTTTCAGCGAACTTTCCTGCAGTAGGTCCTTTGAGTCGGGATAGGACTGCTTGAACAGCGGTGTAGGAACCAGGTGGGATAGCAGTAGTATTCAAGCGTAACCATGCTTGTATCTTGGCCCACCATTCATCAAACTTGGCGCAACTTCCATCGTAGTCTCCTGGATCTGCGAAGATTTCAACCTTTTGGGTATATCCTCTTCTGGTAGTAGCCCTGGCAGCTTCCAGATCGATTAGTTGATCTCATAGATCACTATTTTCTTGCTCAAGAATAGAAACTTTTGTTTTAAGGCGAATGATGTCAGTTCCAAGGTTATCACAAGCAGTTAATGTAGCAGAAAGTATGTTAACGATTGAGTCCCATCTATCTTGTGTGGAAGACATACTAGTGTGAGCCAGAGTGGTTAGTAGCTCAGTGAATAGATCAGCAATTGCAGACATATTGAATTAAGCAGGGTAGTTAAAGTTTTCTTCTAATTCAAAAGCGGAGTCTGAGTGATTAGCAAGAACAGATTCTCCTGCTTGTAGTTCTTCTACTAGTTCAGTCCGAGTGGCTGCTAGTGTGGGGATGATCCTAGGTACTGGTGGTAATGGTTCTCCTGCTTCAGCGGCAGCTTCTTGTTCGGCTAATGCCACTTCCTGAGCAGCTCGAATACGTTGCTGATTAATGAACTGGAGATGGAGGGTTCTTCTTCTTTGTGCAAAGTTCTTTCCTCTGTTTACTCTTTCAAGGTGTCTTATTTGTTCCTGATTTCTAGGTTCAGGATTCTCAGCTGGTGGTATGATGATTTCAGGGGACTCGTTTATTGGATAAAAAGATTTAATGTGATTAATATGGAGTGAAACGATGAGGCAGCCTAAGAGATGAGTGGGGTCGGAGTGTACTAGGGCGATAGCCAGTAGTACTATCAGGGATGCGGTACCAGCGAGGTAGGTGAGGAATATGAGGAATAGGGGTAGGAGTTCTCTCTCTAATCTGTATTCGTCTTCTGATACTATCTGTGGCCTGTTGTACCTGTTGTCTGGCGATCTCAATCCTTCTAAGATCTCTGGACTGGTCAATACCCAGCTGTATCCCTTCATGTATAGCTCTATGGATTCTCTCTGTTTCACTCTCTCTATGTGAACCGTGAGAACTGTTTCAGTTAGGTTGGAAATGGCGGGCAGATCTGTGGGTGAGAGCAGTGTGGATTGGTTCCCAATCTGCGGGTTCCGGTAACTCAGATGGTGCCCTTAATGGGGTACTAGGATTGTAGGTCAGCGATCCAAGTGGCGGGTATACGATCTCATGATCTGCTAGTGTTGGGGTTAATCGATGTTCAGTGTTTACTCTGTTTACTCCGTGCTAGCTGACCTGGTAAGTCAGCAGTGTTGATAGTTGAGGCCCAGTAGCAAGTGCTGGGAGCATCCTCGGGTGCTAGAGTGGTCTTGTTGACCAATGTCCTATAGCCCTGGTCTAGGCTGCTATTGTAGTTGGGTAGATTGTCCCGTTTCTATATATGGACTCGTCAGTCCTAATCCGTACTCAACTAATGACTAGTTGATCAGTACCTGTAGGTGTGTCTCAGCCCTTCCTATCTGTGCTTCATAGTCTGAGGGGTTGTACTCGTTGGGGTCATATGATCCCAAGCTGACTGCTATCTCTGGGACTAGCCCGAAGATGTCTGGGAATGAAATGTCAGTGGAGGGTCCGGCAGATGGACCAGAGGGCGGAGATGCCGGCAGAGGAAGGCCTGCCCTTCCTGTGACTGCATACATGTAGATATTGGAGATCCGGTAGTAAGGCACTACCAGAGTTCAGTGTTAATAGCTTAGGGGATGCAGCCTATCAATAACCTACTTGGTTCTAGCGATCTTTTGGTAAGTGGTGATAAGGTGGTGATGGGGTCCCAGAGCAGTTAGCTAGACTGCGGTGGTTAGTATAGTCTTGTTCTAATGAAATGACCAGAACCCACCTAAGGGTCTAGTGTTTGTAGTCACAAGAGTACTAGGGAGAATGTTCTGGGAAAACTCTAAGAGAACAAGACTAAGGAGTCTTGTACTACTTGGCTATAGTATTTATACTACTAGTACATGTGCACAGACTGTGCAGTGCTTATCTACAGATACTATACTTGTATTACTAGTCTTGAGATGGGGAAACACAAGGTAACATGAGGAATGTGTTTACTGGAGGATAAGCATACCTATGCGGGCATGAGGTGGATAGGGGACATGAGGTGCGCATGAGGTGTGTCTCATGTTAGTCTAGAGCATGTCACTGGAAGATCAATATCGTGGGAGAATGTTGGGCTTTGTGGGAACTTTGTGTGAATGAGCGAACATAGGGGCTATTGTAGTACTTGGTGAGTTGTGAGTGAATGAGCATCAGGAAAAATAGGGAAAAATAGGGGAAAAATAGGGGCATTTGCAACAGAACCCTCTGAACCTTTGTCTGATGACGAACACTCCTCCCTTGACCCAGACCTCACCCTTCCTTTCCAACAGGAGGACGACAATACCTTAGACCTCTCCCATCAGCTCTCCGCCTCCCTTTCCATTTCTCACATTCCCACTCCCCCCTCTCCTACACCTATCGCCCTCACCGGACGAATCTTTAACCCCCCTCCTCTTCCACCACCTATATCATCACCTCGCAACCCCATGTCCACCAAACCCACCGAACTCCACCTTGGTAACCCTGAACCCTTTGATGGATCCCCTGAAACAGCCAATCAATGGCTGAACACCATTCATTTCTACCTCAAGGTAAACGAATCAGTCTATGACACCAATGACAAACAAATCACCTTTGCTCTCTCTTATATGACGAAAGGATCTGCCTTGGTCTGGGCAAATACTTTCAGACAGCAAGTGGTTACTACTACCTCCATCACCTTCAGAACCTTTATTGACTTCTGTAACTCATTCAAGAAGTCCTTCATACTCAAAGACACTATTGCCAATGCCATCTCCTGGCTATCCACTACCTGCATGAACCCTCACCCCAAGAAGAAGGGAGAATACCTTCCCACCCTTGCCACCTACACTGCTAGCTTCATCAGCAATGCCGCTCTTGCCAGCATCACTGATCCTGATTGGATTCTACTCTGTTGGACTTCCCGAACCCCTAATGTGCCGCATTTACTCCATGGACACATCCCCCACTAAAGCCAAGGAGTGGTATGAGAAAGCCTCCCACTTCCATACCCAGTTTCAAAGAGCCAAGGAAGTTGCCTGCCTTCACACTGGAGGATCTCAGAACTCCTACCACTCCTACAACACCCCCACCCCCACTCCCACTAAAGACCCCAACGCCATGGACGTAGACACTGTCCATGTCGCTAAGCTTACTCCAGAAGAGCAAATGTGATGCATCAAGAAAGGACTCTGCTTCCACTGTAGAAAAAATGGACACCTCAGCAACAAATGCCCCCATTTCCCCTTTAAAGGACAGAAGGGAAAGAAAGTCCAGAAAGTCTCTGCTGACGACCTCCCTAAGTTGAAAGAGATCGAAGACAATGATGATGAAGAGGAGGTTGCTGTACGAAAGGTACACTTCTCGAAAAGGAGAACTTGTTTGATGCAAGTTTCTCCTATTCTGACATGTGCCTCTGTAGTTGTATCATCTTCTTTGAAAGAAATGAAACTCCCCATTCAGCTTATTGATCCAGATTGCACCACCAAAGTTGTTAACACTCATGCCCTAATGGACAGCGGCACAGACATATCATGCATTGACTGGGACTTCATTCATAAACACAAACTCCCCACCAAGAAACTCTCCAAACCCATCCCCATATGAAATGTTGACCAATCCACAAATAAAAGAGGAGCTATCTGCTTCACCACAACCCTGTTCATTGTTATCAAAGGAATCACTCACAGAATCCTTTTCTACATCATGCACTGTGGAAATGAAAATGTTATCCTAGAGCTACCCTGGCTTCAAAAAACCAACCCTACCATTGATTGGGCTTGCCAAACTATCTCCATCCCCAAATCCTCTGATGAATCCTCAGAGCTCTACCAAACTCGCACCATGAACCAATGATCCCATAAAATCCCTAAACTCCCTCCTCAATCCCCTCGACATCTTAATGTCCATGCAGTACATGATGAATGCCTCTATGAATACCTCCAGTACAAAACAGAATCTTAGTTTTGTCAATGTGCTAAGGAAGCATACACCATCAACCGCATCATCCGCTGTGGTTCCTGTTTCATTCCTCTAGGTTCCCCCATCATCGCAAAACTCACTATGGCCACCAAACTTGCCATGGCCACCGAAAAAGCAAAACCCACAGTTTCACTTCCTTCTGAATGCCAAGAATTTTCCTTGGTCTTCAACAAAGAAACCACCAACCACCTTCCTCTCTCTCATCCCTATGATCACAAAATCAATCTGGATGAATCTTGCATGCCAAAAGTAGGAAAGGTTAGGCCCCTATCCCCAGATGAACAAAAGGCCACTGAGGCCTTCCTTGAAGAAAACCTTTGTGCCGAAAAAATCTGACCTTTGAACTCCCCCCAAGCATCGCCATTCTTCTTTGTCAACAAGAAGGACGGAAAGCTTCGCCCCTGCCAAGATCACCGCTATCTCAACGAACACACCATTCGCAATGCTTACCCGCTCCCCCTGATCTCTGACCTTGTTGATAAACTTAAAAAGGCCAAAGTCTTCATCAAGTTTGATGTATGATGGGGCTACAACAATGTCTGAATCAAGGACGGACACCAATGGAAAGCTGCCTTTATTACTCACAAAGGACTCTTCAAACCTCTAGTTGTTACAATTCACCTCGGCAACTCCCGGTTGCGCCATTCTTTTCTTTTCTCCAAGTCTTCCTCTGACCGCTCCGTCACTGGAAACCTCGTCCCCTCGTCCCTTCGTCCCCTTGTCCCCTTGTCTCCTTGTCCCCTCGCCCTCGTCTCCTATAGATCTCCTTAGACTTCCTTTGGACTTGTACATCGTCTTCTTCTCTTCTCTTTGATCCCCGCGTCTCTGTCCTCCTTGCCTCATGTTCTCTTATCTCGGACCTTGTACCCATATCTCGGGTTCCTTCGTCTTCTCTTCTCTTTGATCCCCGCGTCTCTGTCTTCCTTGCCTCATGTTCTCTTATCTCGGACCTTGTACCCATATCTCGGGTTCCTTCGTCTTCTCTTGTCCTCGTGTTCTCTTGTCTCGGACCTTGTACCCATATCTCGGGTTCCTTCGTCTTCTCTTGTCCTTGTGTTCTCTTGTCTCGGACCTTGTACCATTACTACAGCTCTTTGTCTTCTCTGTACCACTATCTTGGTTCCTTAGATCTCCTCGGACTTCCTCGCATCTCCCTGTCTCTGTCTTTGTTTCCTTTCTTGTCCTGGTCCGTGCGCAGCCACGCACAGTATATAAGCATTCGTCTCTGTACCTTGTACCCTATCTTGGTCTACCTTACGGTAGACACCACTTTCTACCAATGCCATGATCGTCTACCAAGCAGGCCAGCAACACAGAACCTCCTCTCCTTGTGACTGCGCGTCCCTCCATCCTTGAGGAATCATGCCCTCTACCTTCGCCCCTCGAACGCGTGGTTAAACCTGCTGGCTAAGGTTCCACTTCTTGGTTCTACC
This sequence comes from Boletus aff. mottiae, assembly GCA_038093895.1. NCBI lineage: Eukaryota > Fungi > Basidiomycota > Agaricomycetes > Boletales > Boletaceae > Boletus > Boletus aff. mottiae. The sequence goes on along the minus strand of JBBPTD010000153.1, from coordinate 7,149 downwards.
GGCCGTCGCCGCTATAGTAGGACCAGTCGTAACACTAGTTATGTTCTTTGGCCTCACAAACTTGCCCACTACTTTCCAATGGTTCATGAATGACTCATTCCACGACATGATCTTAGAAGGATGGCTTGTTGTTTATATTGATGATCTTCTCATCTTCTCCCCCAATGAAGTGACTCACATGGAACACACCAAACGGGTCTTACAACACATGAAGAAATTAGACCTTCACCTAAAACTCGAAAAGTGCTCCTTCACTGCCAAGGAAGTTGAATACCTTGGAATGATTGTCAAACCTGGACAACTTGCCATGGACCCTGTCAAACTCGATGGGATTGCCAAGTGGCCCACCCCTACCAAAGTCAAGAAAGTCTGCTCATTCCTTGGCTTTGCCAACTTCTACTGATGTTTCATTCCTGACTATTCTACAGTCGCCTGCCCCCTCATTGATCTGACAAAGAAGAACTCTGGCTGGAATTGGACTGATTCCTGCCAGAAATCTTTGATATTCTCAAAGAATTATTCCTTTCCAAACCAGTTCTTCACCTCCCTGACCCCTCTGCACCCTTCCCTATTGCCACCAACACCTCAAAATATGCTTCTGGTGCTAACCTCCTACAGACCAACACCAACAGTGATTGGCACCCCTGTTCCTCTCTCTTTACTTCGTTCTCTCCTGCAGAACGAAACTATAATATCTATGACCGTGAACTTCTGGCTATTATCCACACTCTCAAAGCATGGTGCCACTACCTTCATGGCTCCCCCTTTCCCATCCAGGTCTTCACAGATCACAAAAACCTTACGTACTTCCACCAGGCCCAGAACCTCAACAGATGCCAAGCATGTTGGCTTTTTGACCTCATGGACTTTGACCTCAAAATGATCCATGTCCTGGGCCGTTTTCTTGCTGGTTCCGATGCCCTATCTTGCTGCCCTGACCTCCATCCCGACACCCCAGATAACATGGAAACAGTACTCCTCCTGGACTCCCTTTTTGTCCAGGTCATTAATGCTGCTTTGTATCAGAAGGTCTCATCCTCCTCTAAGGATGTTCCCCTCATTCTGAATGCTTTGCACACACTTGATGGATCAGTATCTCTGCATTCCGTTCTCGGTTGTCTGATTGGGCCTTTGATGAAGGTGTCCTCACCTACCAAGGTCATGCCTACATTCCCCCCGATGAATCCCTTCACCACTCCATTGTGTCTTGCTGCCATGATCATGCTTCCACTGATTACCCTGGTTATCTCAAAACCTGGCAACTTGTCACCGCTGAGTTTTGGTGGCCAAGTCTTGTGCAGTTTGTTTGCAAATACGTGGAAGGATGCTCTTCCTGCCAACAGGCTAAAGCAAACACCCATCCCACTGTCCCCTCTACTGCTCCAATCCTTTCCTCGGCCTCTTGCCTGTTCCAGCAGATCTCTTGTGATCTCATCACCAACCTTCCTCCTTCCACTGGCTTTGATTCCCTTTTGGTCATGGTTGACCATGGCCTTACTAAGGGGGTAATTCTTTGTCCCATGAAGAAAACTGTCTCTGCCCAGTGCATTGCCACTCTCTTTTTCCACAAGGTTTACAAACACTTTGGGCTATATGACAAGATTATCTCTGACCAAGGCCCCCAATTTGCTTCTGCCTTTGCAAAAGAACTTGGAAAGCTCCTGAACTATAACCTCACCCTCTCCACTATCTATCATCCTCAAATGGATGGTGAAACAGAACATGTAAATCAGGAAGTTGAAACTTATCTGCATATCTACTGTGGAAATAACCCTGCCTCATGGTCCGAACACATGACCCACACTGAATTCGCTCATAATCACCATGTTCATTCAGTAACCAACCAATCTCCATTTTATCTCATGATGGGATATGAACCCCATGCCCTTCCCACCATCATTCCCGACTCCCATCTCCCTGCTGTAGAATCCCGCCTCAAAGAACTCACCACTGCAAGAAACAAAGCTCTCACTGCCCATGAGCTCACTCACCAAGTAATGGCAGCTCAAGGAAATCAAGGCTTCATCCCAATCTCTAAAGGAGACAAAGTGTGGTTAGAAGTGAAGAACCTGAAACATCACTCTCCCACTCCAAAGTTTGATCTGAAGTGAGAAGGACCCTTTGTCATCACCAAGGTCTTATCTCCCCTCACTTACCAACTCTGCCTTCTGAAAACCTGGAAAATTCATGCTGTCTTCCATGCTTCTCTCCTATCGCCCTACCACGAAAACAGTATACATGGCCTGAACTTCCCTTCTCCACCACCTGACCTTATCCAAGGAGAAGAAGAGTATGAAATAGAAAAGATTCTACACCACCACGGCCCTCCTTCTTGCCGCATGTTCCTGATCCAATGGAAGGGCTACTCCGTGGAAGAAGACTCTTGGACCCCAGAACAGAACTTGAATAATGCGAAGTCCGCTCTCCTAGATTATAAAAAGCTCCACCCCTCCATCTTCTCTCCTCCGTAGCCCTTTCATCACAAACACCATGTCCTCCCAACAAACTTCTCTTACCTCCAAATCTTCAGTTACTTCTTTGACTCCATCTACCCCATCCTCCCCTACTTCCACACTCACTGATCCTGGATGGGGCTCTAACCCCATGGATACCATTGAACCACCCATCCGCAACATTACCTTCCATGTCACTCCCAATGAAACTGTTACCATGTCCATTTCCATCACCTAATCTGTTTCCCAGTCCCCCATTACTTCTCCCTCCATTCGCTTCACCCCCCCATACCTAGCCCAAGACCTATCCTTGCCATTGACATCCCCATTTATGCCAATGCCATCAGAAATGGAACCCCTTCCCCTCACTATGTAAATAAAATCTCTTGCTACATCTGCAATACTGGCATGGCAATTCCCATCAACTTCCACCTGGATATGAACTCTGCCTTCCTAGCCTTATACAAGACATTTCATCAGACCCAGCACCTCTCCCTCATTACCAATAAGATCACTGCTTTCCCCATGGATCACATGGATCGTAAATGGGTACTGTCTATCCAATAGAACATCTTATGTGAACTCCACCAAGCAATGTACCAGATGGAGTTCGGAGAATTCCTCCAGGACATTGACAGATATGCCATCAAACTGGCTGCTTCTAGGCTTGCCAACACTGGAACCTACCCTTTACAACACGATGATGACAGTTCCTCATTCCCCTCTTACCATTCAGCACATTCTCCACATTCTCCATCCACCCCATCTGCCTCATCGTCCATTCTATTCCCTGAGGAACTCCATGCCGTGAATGAGGCCAAAAGAACCCATAACCATCAGAGTCAGTTATCTTATGGCCACCTCCACACCACCCCCCTTCTTCCCTCTGACCTGAGATATCATGATGCTTGCTTTCAGTGCCACTGCCTTGGGCATATTCGCCACAACTGTCCAGTATACCAATTCCCTATCATGGGCTGTTGCCAATGGGTCCCAGGACATAGCCAGGTGAATTGTCCCATTGCCACTCATCGTCCCACCCTCCTCAGTCAGCTCTCCACCACTTGTCCTCCAGGACACCTACTCCTGGCTACTCGTATCTCTGGTCATTCCTGAGGCACACCCACACCTGACTCGTTTCGTACTCCCCCCCAAGGTTCTAACACCTCCTCCAGTTCTTCTCATTCCTCTCATTCCTCCCATTCTTATTGATCCACCAACTCGGAACCAGGTCTCCCTATTCCTCCCCCTCGCAGGTCTGCCTCTCCCAGGCGCTCTACCCCTTCCCCAGAATTAGATGATGTCATTGATGAAACCAGTTATGCTAACATTACTGGTTCACTGGGATACTTGTGCTCCAGCCTCTAAATGCCTTTCAACATGGTCTCAGGTCTAATACGGGGGTAATGTTACAACTTGTTCTTTCTCCTTTTTCCCCCTACACTTTTGCATTTGTACTCGTATCATACTTGCCAGTTCAATTCTTGTCCTTGAACATTATTTCTTTTTGTCACTGACTCATCCACACTTACCCATCTGTTATCTCATTTGCTTCATCAGCGACTACTTCCTCCACCTTCCATTACACCTTGCCAGTGAGAAGCAAAGGTTGGACTCTTCAAGTGACATAGTTTTGATTTATATTCACCCCAGCTCGTCTGGAAGGGCTGAGTGAATCACATTCATTTTCTGTAAAGTAAGGAGCTGAATGCTGTGAGTGGTGCAGTGTTCCACTGGTCAGCATCAGTGGTTGGATCAAGTGCAAGTGTGAGACTTAGGAACCTTGTGGCATACAGATGGTGGCCAGCCAGTTTGGGCACAGAGTTTGGTCCACAGCCTAACTGATTTAGAATGCTGGATGAGCAGATCACCAGATCTTGGACTCTTTCATCATAAAGCAAGTCCACATCCAGTTAACCGAGTCTTCTATGAACAATATCAAAGTGACTCATTGAAATGGCCCTTAGAGACTTACTGTTAAGTGAAGCTTGCTAGGTCGCTGTAAAGATGCTAGTCAGTGTGGTAGGACAAGTCCTACTGGATTAGTGTGAAAGAAAGGGACTCTTAGAAAAGTGGGGAAGAAGTAGAGAAGAAGCCTGAGGAGTCTGACTCAATAGTCTGGTTGAAGTCCAGTTGTTAGCAGTAGAGTTGGTCGTTAAGTCCAGTATTCCAGTTGACAGTAAGGACGACAGTGAAGAGAAGGAAAAGCGTAAAGATGTTGGACAGCGAGTCGGTAGACGTTAGACGGTAGACAGTGATGGTAGATAGTGACGGTAGACAGTGACAGTGATGGTGACAGTGACAGTAGTTGTGAGCCAAACAGAAGCTAATCATATTTTCCAATGTACAAGCATTTATAGTCTGGGTATACCCAGACCCTAACTACAATGAAGGAGACTAATTTTAAGAGAAGAACGACCCATAGAGTTGGTGGCAATATGTATGTATCAGTACAAATGAAACCCAAAAGAGTTTAAGACAAACAGGACAGTACATTTGGTATAGCAGTCTTAGTCCAAGCTAGTCCGAGCTAGTCCAGTGGTACCAGACTATCCAGACATGCCCGGACTTCAATGGTCAGTGACGGGATATGGTATTAGGGGTTATAGGGAACAACAGAAGATGGAAGAATAAGGGGATATAAACGTAGAGACATACCAGTCTCTACATCCGAGGGGGACTTGAATACTGATTGTCCTCAGTCAGGCACGCAGTGTGCTGACTAAGCATTCAGAGTGTAAAAGCAGTGTGGACTTTTGACATGTCAAGTCCTTTTAAACCTTCTATTCCTATCTCTCTCCGCTCTTCTCATTCCACCACAATGTCTCAGTTTGTAAGCCAGGTTGATCAATACCGTGCCAAGGTCGATGTAGGCCTCATCAAGTGGCATGAGATGCACAAGAAGTTCGCCATGGCAACTGAGCAGGTCCAGACGGTGGCAAAGTGCCAGCTGGAAGACCAGGAGGAGTTACAAGAGGAGATGGGGGCCTGGGTGAAAGAGTTCGGGAGTGCAATGGTGAGTGCCACGTCGTTGCAGTTTATATGTTTCTAAACAAAAATATTCTCTCCTATAGGACAAGTGGGACATGGTGCGGCAGGAGGCCATCACCTTGTTTGTCAACACAGACCTTGACAACGATGTGGCGGCCGTCATTGTGCAAGCTGAGCAGGTGCAGGCTGAGTGGGTGGCACGGCAGAAGGCGCCGCCCATGACTTAAGAGGCTTCAGCACCGGGGGCCAGTCAAACATCCGAAGTGGAGGTCGAGGAGGGTGCAAAGGATCTAGTCCCTGAGCCAGAGAAGATGGGAGCATCATCAGGAGCTCCGTCGGTCTCATGGTCATTCAAGGTACGTGGTCTCAGAGTATCAAAGACCGGTCGCTAACATCCATGCAGCGGGGACGGTCTGATAAGAGCGATGAAGAAGAAGGAATGAGCATGCAGTGCAAGAGGACGATCGCCGCCGAGTTGGCAATGCCACGCCCCCCACCTGTCGTCAAGGCATGCGACAGCTGCAAGAGGGCTGGTGTAGTGGAGGCGTGCTCAAAGGGCACCAGCATTGCATGCCAGCACTGCAATTGCCTTAAGGCAAAGTGCAGCTGGGCGGCTGGGCGACACGCTCCTTGGAGGAAGACGACGGTAGCAGTAGTGCTCGAGGGGATGAAGGGTAAGTCCAAGTTGTGTTATTTTTGTTTGTGATCTCATCTGATGAGTGGGGTAGAGGTGAGACCAGTCCAGGCCGCAGCCAAGGCCAGCCCCAGCAAACGGGCCAATTCGCCTATCGTACTCAACACCGACGACAATATCAAGGAGGATGAAACACCTGTCAAGAGTAAGGGGAAGGGGAAGGCACCGGCGAAGAAGCCGACCAGCCAGATGCCGGTTCAGAAACAGCAGGACGTCCTCACTCGCCGGCTCAATGCACTCCACTCCCAGATGTATCATATCCAGGCTAACCTCAAGGCGCTGGAGGTAGAGCAGGACAAGGTGCTGGCGGAGGTGAGCGATGTGGTGGGGGAGCTGGAGGAACTGGACATCTAAGTCTGGGCTAGTAGTCATCATTCTGCTGTGCCTGTACAATAGTCTGTTTATGTAACCTTTTCTGTCTGGTCGAGGAATGAGTGAATGAGCAAGAAGAAAAGAAAGCAAGAAAGAAAGAAGGAAGGAAACAGGTATAGTAAGAGATGCTAGCATGTTGTGCAAGTTACCGCTCGGCTTTGCTTCTTCAGTCTACTTGTTCGCATCTATGCCTACCGGAGTAGCCTCGGTCTATTGGTCATCTTCGGTCTTGAATGGTCTAGTTCAACGGGCACGGTGTCTCGAGGTGCGGTAGAAATGAAGTGAGTCTGGTGTTCATATACATGAGACATGAGAATGGAGGGGAAGAGAGAGATCTTTTTATGAGTGTTTTTCTTTCTATGGTTTTTTATCAGTTGAGCCTAGTATCATCAGTTCTATTTTTCTCTTTTTATGAGTTGTGTTTTGTGGGGAGAGAGAGAGTCACCGGTCTAATCCCGGGGTAAAACAGAGGCTATGGTATGCGGGGTAGGTAGTCCGGACTAGTCAGAGTCGAGCTCCTCCTTGTCCGGTGGTTGATTGCCATGATCATCGACATCTGCTCCAGCCAGTCTGTCCAAGTTGTCATTGTCTAAACCGGTAAGGTCAGTAACCAGGACTTTAGAATGGATGCAGGGGTAA
>JBBPTD010000152.1:0-47375 GCA_038093895.1 Boletus aff. mottiae | reverse complement strand
GCGTATGGACCGAGAAGCTTGGGTGAGTCGCGGTCCCATTTACAGTCGTCTGGATGTATAACAAGATCCTACTCAAGGTTCCACAATGCTTGGGAGTTTTGGTGAGAAATACGCAGAGGACCTGCAACGCGTTTTGCTGATCGAACCTAGGGCGTACAATGTCGTGTTTGGTCTATTCCAAGCGCCATATTATGCCTATGCGCAAACGATGATGGCTGAATTGAGTCCACCTGGGTTTGACAACATGGTTCGTTCCCCTGTCTCTCCCGAGTGCGTTACTGATTGGTGTACTCGCAGTTCTTTGGCCTCTTTGGCCTTTCAAACCGCGCTTCGTCCATGGTGGGGCCATATGTCGTCCAGGCAATCATCGACAAGACACAGGACAATTGGCAAGGGTTCCCGTTCTTGTTCGCGATATGCACGGCTGCATCGCTGGTCATATGGTTCGGCGTTGATGTTAAGAAAGGAAGACGAGACGCTGTGAGATGGGCGGCGACGCAGCGCGGTTGAGTGTAACGAGTACCCAATGTAATAGCACGTGACCATCCTTGAGACCCGACCACCATGTCGAAAAGAGGCACGTCCCCTCCAGGAGATGGCCAGCTCGTGAAACGCGCGCGTTCGAGTACACCACCTCGAACTCAACTCGTCATCTCCTCGTCCGGCGATGACCGTCAAAAAGGCCTCGTTCGCACCGTCAAACGCACGAGCAATCTCGAGGCACCCATCATCAGTCTGACTGGCGCACATTCGGTGAGTAGGTGGATGTATGCGCGGGTGTTCGTTTGGGATCTCACGCACACCATACCAAGGCTGAGATACTGAGCTGTCGATTCGATCCTACGGGACAAAACATTGCAGCATGTTCAGCCGACAGAAGCGTCTGTGCGTTCCATCCTTTTCTCGTTTGCGTTTACCCTGACCTCGGTCCTGCTCGTCTCTCCCTTGCTCGTTCTTACTCGGCCGCATTTTTTTTCGTCGGACAGCCCTCTGGCGGACGTATTCTCCAAACTCCAACTACGGCCTCTTGTCGAGCCTCCACAAAGCTCCCATCCTCGACCTCCACTGGTCTCTCTGCTCGCCGACGCTCTATACCGTCTCCGCAGACCATATCCTCGCGTTGACGGACGTGACCACTGGTCAACGGATCAAAAAGATCCGTGCGCACCGCGGAATCATCAATGCGCTCGACCGGACGATGGCAGGTGGGGCGGGAATCGAGCTCATTGCGACAGGCGCGGACGACGGGACCGTCAGAGTGTGGGAGGGTGGAGGGGAAGGGGGTAAACAGAGCGTGGCGGTGTGGGAGGTGGGGTGTCCAGTGACGGGGGTGTGTTGGAGTGCGGACGGGCAACATGTCTATGTGGCTGCGTTGGACAATGAGATTCACGTGCGTGTCTGCTTTCTCGTCGTTGTCAAGGGATTGGAGATGCTCAACGCCTCATAACGGACAGGTATACGACGTGCGGAAAAACGAAGAGGTGTATACGCTTATGGGACATACCGACACACCGACCTCGCTTGCGCTCTCCCCGAATGGGTCTTACCTTCTCTCGCCTTCGTTCTCTTCGCAGACCATCATCTACGACGTCCGTCCATTTTCCCCCTCCCCGGCCCGGGTCCACCGCGTCCTCCAAGGCGCGCCAGCCGGATTCGAAAACGCCTTGTTGAAAGGAGCGTGGAGCAAGGATGACGATGGTCGGCGTGTTGCGGTAGGCGGGGCGGACCGGATGGTGTGTATTTGGGACGTGGAGAGTGGGCGAGTGTTGTACAAGGTCCGTTGATGTGCCTCGTTTTCTTCGGGTGTGGGTGTCTGACTTGAGTGCACATGTGCAGCTTCCTGGACACAAGGGCACAGTGACGTCGGTCGATTTCCATCCAAAAGAGCCCATCAGTGCGTGTTTTTTTTTTCAGATCAGAATCGTCGCTTACCGGGGTTTGGCGGACAGTTTTGACGGCGAGTAAAGATGCGACTATGTTGATGGGTGAGATTGAACAGAGTTTGGTGATATAGTGTCGTATCTTTTTCTTCGTTGTTTCTCACATGCTCAGCACTCAATTTGACGAAGTGAAAGAGAAGTGTATGATGAAAGTGAGATGACTGTTTACATGTCTGGCGTGGCCTCTATAAAAGCTGCGACCCTCTGGGCGACCTCTGGCTCTAAATGACACCGTTTCGTCAAGACACGCACGAGCTCCTTGCCCCTCGGCAACCCAAACCCAAGCAGCGCACTCAACCCGCTCAACAGCCGACCAAGCCACGTCTCAGGCGGCATCATAAATTTACCCTGGTCAGCATACTGCCACAGCAGCTCCTGAACTGCCTGCCGCGACGTGACATACTTGGGGTGCCCCTCGAGCGTAGTGATACACGCATGCCCACTGACTCGAATCCCATTTTGTTCGAGCGTCTTGGCGTTGCGCTCCCACCACGCCTCCATGACGGGCTCACGCTCCAGATGCGTGATCGCCAACGCGATCGGCACCCGTCGCCTCCCAAGCACCTCGTAAAACAACCGATAGTTGCTCTGCATTGTCGTCGTCACCCGGTTACCACGCACGCAAAACAAAAACAGGCTAACCCCACCCGAGACGCTCAGCCGCCTGATCAGCTCGGTCGCCCTTTCGATCGCGCCCATGTACCCGCTCGCCCCGCCCTCGGGCTCCTCCAGCCCTACGGTATCCCACAACCGGATCGTGGCTGCGCCGAGCTGGAATTGGTATTCGGTCGAGTCGAGGGTACATGCAACGCTGTCGGGCGATACGTCGGCGACGTGCCACCCCGCGAGGAGGTTGACGAGCGAGCTCTTGCCGACGCCGGTTTCGCCAAAGAGGATGACGTGGAGGTCTTGGGCGGGTACGGTGCGTGGCGTGAGCGCGTGGTCGATGATGAGGTCACGCACGAGACGCTGGCACTCGTCGCGGCGCCCTGGGACCGGGGGGTACGCGTCGTCGGCGAGGGTAGTGATGCACGCATGCCCATTAAAGATCATGCAGAGGTCTGACATGTCGCCTGCGTTGGCGTGCCACCATTGGTCCATGCTGACGAGGACGTCGTCGCGTGGGTCGTATTTGCGTTCGAGCTCGGTGATGACGGCGACGAGGGGGGTGTCGGGGCAGGCGCGGTCGCGCAGCGCGAGGATGGTGTCGTACGCTTGTTTGTTGCTCTTGGTGACGCGCCGGCCACCTCGAAAACAGACGATGAGGAGGTGTATGCCTGCGTCCCGGCCGAGTTCGGTGAGGAGGGATCGCAAGGCGTTGAGCGCGTGTTTGGGGGACGTGCTGCCAGATGGGCTTGGACCCAGTCCGGGGGTGTCCCAGAGACGGAATGTTTGTGATTGCAAGAGGTTCCAGTCGTGATAGCTTGTACCGACGGTGGCAGCTCGCACGTCGCTCGTGGCGACAGCGCTGTCTGTGCCAACCACTAGATTGATGGTGGAGCTTTTTCCGACCCCGGTTTCACCCACGACGACGATATTGCGGGTGAACTTGAGGGACATACTGGAGAGGCCATTGGTCATACCCGTAGATCGGCTACAGGCGGAGAATGGGAGGGAGTAGTCAATGAGGAAGTTGCGCGCGAGGCGTTGGCACTCTGCACGGCGACCCGCCATAGGAGGATGACAGTCGTCGGACAGTGTCGTGAGGCAAGCATGACTGCAAAACGACATGCCAAAGGCGGCGAGCGCGCTCGCGTTGCTTGTCCACCATCCCTCCATGGACCCCATGATATCGGTTTCATCGCACCGTTTCTCCAGTTCGGTGATGACGGCTACGACGGGGATGTGTGGGGAGACTTGATCACGAATGCGGAGAACGATGTCGTATGTCTGTTTCATGCCTTTTGTGATCTTCGCAATGCCGCGCATGCACAGGACGAGGAGGTGCACTCCGCCTTCCTTGGCGAGTTCTCTGAGAAGAGAGCGCAAAGCATGCTGCGCCGCTTTGGGGGAGACGTTGCCGAACGAACCCTCGCCCAGACCGGGAGTATCCCACAGGCGAAATGCGTGGGTGTGGGTGTCTGTTTCCCAAGAATGTACGCTGGTGCGAGTGGTGACGCCGCAGACGTCGTTGGCGGTGGTTGCACTGTCAGAGCCGATGACAAGGTTGATAAAGGAACTTTTGCCGACGCCGGTTTCGCCTGCGACGACGACGTTGCGGGAGACGAGATGTGAGGGTGTACTTGGAAGGGGTATCAGTAATGAGGGTGTCGTCCTCCCCCCTCGTGGTCATTTGACGAGAAGAGGAGGAACGTGGCCTCACCTAGGTTGGTTGTCTGGTTTGGTCATCGAGTTGGGCTGCGTTGGGTGTTTCTAAGAGGGTGACTGGACAGTACGACGGGCTTGGACGCCGTCGAGTGAACGTGAGGTTTGCAAAAGATGCTTGCGGTGGCGGTCATTGTGCAGGAGGAGGGGGGCTGGTTGCAGCCTGGAGGGAAGCAAGGCAAGGCAAGGAGTCCCTGGACGCATGGCTTCGCGCACCAACCTCGTTGGCCGCAAAATGCAACGAGTGATGTCTACCCCTATAAGATAAGAGCGGAGTTACTTCTACGACCACATCATGGATCCACTTGCCGACCCCATGGATATCGATGAATCCGCCGACCTCGAGTTCGTTGCGGACGATTTCGAAGAAGGAGAGCACGAAAAAATGGACAAGGATGTGTTGACACCGGGTGCTCCCCCTTACATCCTCCTTGCTATCGTTCAACAATCAGGCGATCGCCTCCTTAAAAAATATGAGAGCGTCATCGAATGCAAGACCCTTCTAGATAACCACCCCAGTATCAAGAAATTGATACTCGAGGGCCCAAAGGATGGTTATAAAAAGTTGCGGCTCCTGAGTAAGGACTTGTCCAGTCCATTCGCTGACTGCACCTCTAATGCTGCGTTATAGAACTTCTTCGACCAGGTGAATATCAGTTCAGCATCGTGAAATTAGTAATTTCATTCATCCTTTTGAAGAGCCCGTCTCGCAAGAGAAAGATGCCAAGCATTTACCCGCCCGTGAGTAGCATACATGATGTCAGACGCTCGATTCACCTCATTCTCGTAACCAGCGCCTGTGTCTAGTTGGACATATCCCTATGTTGGAGATGCCGCGAATGCCCTTTGGGATCATATAGTCAAGTGGTTCAACGTGCAGACTGGGCCAGGAAGACGGCGGCTTTATGCCAAGTATTGCGCCATCGTTCAGTCCTCAGGAATGGGGAAATCACGTACCGTCGATGAATTGAGTAAAGCCCAATTCGTCATTCCTGTTAACCTACGACCCAAGTCTTCTGGTACCCCCACTTGTTCACTCCCTTGATTCACTTCAAAGCTAATGTTCGTAACTCTAGGATACCCTCCCTCTGACAATTCTGTACGTGACTATCTCAGTGGCAGCATGAGGCAAGAAGAAGCGTTCATTCGGAGCTGCGCATTTCTCCACGCACTATTTCTCCGGACGAGAGATTTTGTTGAGAAGGAACTTGAGGCCGAGGGAACTATTGCTGAACAATTCAGGGACAAGATGCAGAAAGATATGTCGCGTGAACGCCATGGCAAATTTCGGGTATCCTTCTATGATGATATTGTACATAATGCCGAGGTATGGTGTACTTCCTGCTGGGTTTCTTGATTGCTGATAAGCATAGAAGTCGCTTCACGAGACATATATAACATATTTTCGTGACAAGGACGGAACTCAGGATGAAAAGTTGTTGTCCTCTGACTTTCCGTTGCGTGGTATCTTCGAGAAGCTGTACAAAAAAATGTCGGCAGTTGACCCGCAACGCGCCAAGCTGCGAGACCCACATTTCATCCCCTATGTCGTCCTCGCATTTGATGAGGTCCACTGCTTGACGGGATTGGTGTGCGAAGAAGATCGCAAGTGGTCACGCTTCGGCGAGCTTCGTCGCGCCATACGAGGACTATTAAAGGAACCACTCTTCACACTCTTTCTGTCGACTTCTGGAGCTATGTTCTCGGTCACTGCCACTCCGGCCCGTGACATTTCGGGCAGAATGATCACCACGTGTGATGTCATCCCGCCATTCTTTGACCTCGGATTCGATCAGCTGGCGTTACCCGTAGACTTCTCCCGAAGAGTTTTACTCTCGGAGATTGCATCTCTGGAGCACTTGGCGTCATATGGGCGCCCTTTGTGTGTATTAAACACTTGGCTTATTTGGATCACGCTAACGATGGCTGTAGATGGCGCCATTATTTGCTGGACCTGAAACCGTATCTCATAGACACTGCAGTCATGAAGCTGTTGGGCGGTGTACCACGTACAAACAAACCCCTCGATCCCGCACAAAAACTCGCTTGCCTCGCTGAAAGGATTCCTATCGAGTTTCTCTCAACAAGCTTTGCTTCGCAACTATCTGGACAAGAGAAACACCAAGTCCATGCTCATATGCGTGTCATTCTCAATATTGATGATAATCTTGAGACCATAGTCACTACATCCCCTTCCGAACCCATCCTTTCGGAAGCAGCATACTCCGTCATGACAACCGAAGGCTTCAATCCTCCTCAGGATCTGCAGGAGATTCTAAATGGGTTTGCAGTCCACAAAGGCGAACTAGGAGAACTGATAGTGGCTTTGCTTTTTACCATGGCACGTGACAAGGCAGTCGGGCTTCCTGCCACATCTGGTTTACCTCGGGAAGAACAGCGGTGGTGCAGTGTCACGGAACTGCTACAATCCCTCTTTTGTACTGGCACTTGCATCACTGCCTGGGGTGGTTCTGAGTTCATGCTGGATGGCACAAAGCTATTCAAGGCGCATCTGGGCACGACATTCAAGGGTAGCAGTGTGTACTTCACACATTTCATCAAAGTTCATCAGCACGCAGTGGTCGAGCTCAAATTCCTTATGCACTTGATGGTTCGTGGCGCAGCAATCTTATGCGCGAATGGTCAGCCCGGTATCGATGGTATCATCCCCTTTCTGCTCAAAGGCGACGAAATCAAAGAGGGCAATATTGGTGTCATTATGTTCCAGGTGAAAAATGATGACCATTACCAGGACAGTCCGAATCAGGCTCTTGTCCTGGAAATGGACCCTCTCTGCCTCCGTCTCACAAATCCAGATATTCCTATCATCCGATTCTTCTTCGCTCTCGCCGCAAATAAACCTACACTGCAGCGCGTCAAATATGAAAACTCGTATAAATCCAAGAACACGTACAAAGCATATGACTTTTGGGTCTCCGGCCTGTCTTCCACGATTTTCGAACCGGTTGTAAATAACGAGGTTGCGTGGGGTAGCCTTTTGAAGGTATCTCAGGGCTGGGAACAGATCTACTCTAGTGCCAGTGGACACGACAGAAAGCTCCGCAAGTCCATGAATCCTGGCGCTGCGACTACGGAAGAATTTTGGCAGAACTGGTGCAAAGAAGTTCCACACTACTAGAAGAGTGTTATAGCTGCCTCTGATTGTCTCATGTATGATTTGTACGCAGCTTCGTTGATGTTCCGGATGTACTCTTACTCGTACCGTCTGACAGCGCGGTATTGCGATTGGAACCAATATCGGGGAACGCAATAAACGCACCATGTATGCTGTCACGTCGTCCCACCGGGCATGCGACTAGTATTCCATGTTGGTGTGACGCATGACGTCACAGTGTTGCCCAACCCTTCCGGCGAGGCGGAGGAGAGGAAGTAGAGGTTTTCACTATGAGATAGTATTTTTCACCTTTTCAACCAAGCTAGACCTCGAAGCCATCCTTCGCGCGTGGCTGGCGGCGCTCTACATGCATGTCCTTGCCAACGACAATGACGCGAACGCGTCACCTGTCGTGAAAGAAGCGCTCAAGTATTATTGGTTTGCGGGCGATCTCTAAGGCGCGTTAGGACGCGTTGAACGACGATGTAAATAACCCCTCGTCGAAGAGAGGTCGCGCGCGGAGACGGCGATGCAACGTCCAGGTCAAGGCACCAGCAGGACCAAGCGCGGCGAACCTACTGCTTTACTCCATCCCAAAACCCAGATGTAGACGAAGACGACGCTCTCAGGCTTGCCCTATCCATTTGACCGTTTGGTCTTTGTGTCATGTGCAACATCCACCAAGGTACGAACAAGGTTCACGCTCAAATCCCTTTTTCGGCCAAACACTCCAAGACCGAGATCAAGATGGTCCCACACCCACAGTGGTCTGGATTATGTCGACTTTACCAGGGGCATGGATACGGTGCGTGCCGCCTCCCCTCTCTGTGTGTGTATAGGACGGAATGCTGCCTGTTGTGCCGTCGATGCCAGTGCTACCTCCGTCTTGCCTCCCCCGCCCATGCAACGCGCTCACTAGCTACCTTGACGCACGATCTAAGACATAGGTGCCTGAATTGGACACGATGGTGCAAACGCTCCTTGAGGATGACAGGCCAATAACGATGGAGATGGTTCAGGGAAAAGAGTATTGAGAAAGAGTACTTGTGTGGACGGGATGCAATAGGACCAATGAAACTCGACGGAAAAAAACGAACGTGCGATTTTGCCATATGGTTGCGTCGGTTTCTAAGGAACCATTGACTTCGGCTGAGACGCTTATCCTTCAAGTTGATTGTGAAATGCGATAAGAGAGCAGGTATCATTCGCTTTAATACGCTTTCTAATACTTTGTCTACTTGTATCAGTGGTAAATATAAGTGACGCCTTTTTCTCCTTTTCTTATTTTGGTGTGATCGAAGTGAAGTAAAGATCATTGCTTTCGGGGCCACGTGCTTTTTCTAACCTTATAAGGTTATGTGACAGCTCGGGTCTTGTATCTCACCTTTTTTGATCCTCCGAAGCTAGGCTCCCGAGTGATAGCCAAACATTCCATCATGTTCTATATGTTGGTTCGTGCACATATCCCAAAGTATAAATTCCTTCTTGTCTGTCCTCTTGGTAACGCTCACTTTGAGGTACTACCCTAACACCTCGACGCTCTCCAAATCCCATCACCTCCCACATGGACACTCGCGAATGGATCGACGCCTCCACCGTCACCGGTAACGCCCCCCAACACCTCAAACAATCCGTCCTCGACCTCATTGGCGTCGAAGCCAAAATCAACCGCGCCGGAGATCGCCTCGCGGATCGCCTGTGTCGAGCTTTCGATCGTGCCCAACGCAGAGGAGCCTGAGAGACTCGAGGGGCGCATGGTGGCCGAGATCACGGTGCATGAAGGTACGTTGCTACTGGCGTCGACGCTCATCTCACGCATCATGGTGCAATACAGACATGTTGAACGGACGTGGCATGATGCACGGCGCGTGCTCTGCACTCCTCATCGACAAGTACGTCCTCACATAGCCTACAAATGTCCTCTCGCTCAGACATCATGTCCCACGTCACCACCTTGGTCTCTCGTGTCACGCCATGCCCCACCCATGGTCCACAGCTGCTCCGCGATGCCCAACGCCCTCCTCAACCTCGCCACCACTGGTAAAGGCGACCTCGCCCTCTCCCAATCCCTCCACATCATCTACCACGCACCCGCTGTGATGTTCGCCCCCCCTTCTTCTCTCTCTCACCCAAGCACGCGCGCTGATACATTACATTTTCCCCAGGAACGACAAGTTACGAATCGTCAGTACCTCCCTTACAATCGGCAGTCGTGCACTCTCTTCTCGTTGTGAGGTAGGGGTCTCATCACAGTCACGTCTTTTGCGTTTCATGCCTCCACTTGATTGCAGATCTGGAACGTCACGAAACATCGACTTGTAGCATCGGGTGTACATACCAAGATGGTTCCCTCGGTTCCAAACAAATCAAGCAAGCTTTGAACCTGAACCTCTTCAATAAACTATATTTTCATCAAATATACTAGAACGATGTGAGTGCAAAAATGCCATTACTGTCGAAACAAGGGCGAACAAAAAAAAAGGAACGTTGGGTTTCGCAAAGCAAAACATGCAAATGAATAAACAAAATGTGAATAAACATCAAAAAAGAGTAAACGAGCGCGCGCAAGTCGTAGCGTGATTAGATTATGTCGCAAGCACATACACATATACATAGACCATATTTCATCTCCATGAATTACCCGAGACGGGGAGTATGATGGGATGGCCACCTTGTCCTAGACTTTTCACGATTTCTTTGCGTCGATCTTGCCACGATTTGAGAGCCTTGAGAAGTTGCATCACTTTGTCTCCCTTGCCTTGTCGAATGTCGTTGATACTGACAGATCCCATTTTGACATCATTGTCGAGCAAAAAGTCGAATAACCGGAATAGACCGTCAAGCCTGTCGTCATTGGGTCCAGAAGGAAACGCTGAATCAGGAATTGGAGGCGTGGCAGACTTGCCCATCATGTCTTCTGCAAGCCGAAGCAATGCGAGACCGCTAAAGAGCGGGTCAGGTGAATGTGTAAGGTACAAAAGAAAGACATACGTCCAACGAACTTTGTATGGACGTATTCACTCGACGCGTTTCTCTCGATGGCCGCGGTGGTACGTTCTTTGCCGTCGTCACACTACCGCGTTCGCTCGCTTCCCCAGGCCGATTTGTGAAAAAGGGTTCCAGCCTCGGGCGATCGCTGTGGCTGTCGTCGTTGCGCGTCGCACTGTCAGAGGATGGTAGCAACGATGGTCGTAGATGACGCCCTTATTTGGACGACCAGAAACCGTATCTCGTAGACTCCGCAGTCATAAAGCTGTTGAGCGGTGAAGATACAAACGAACCTCTCGAACCCGCACAAAAAGTTCAAAAACTCGCTTGCCTCGCTGAGAGGATTCCTATCGAGTTCCTCTCAACAAGCTTTGCTTCGCAAATATCTGAACAAGAGAAATACCGAGTCCATGGTGGTCCCACGCCCACAGTGGGTCAGGGGTATGGATACGGTGCGTGCCCCCTCTGTGTGTAGGACCGAATGCTGCTTGTTGTGCCGTTGATGCCAGTGTTACCTCCGTCTTGCCTCCCCTTCAAGTTGCGCGCGACCCAAGACATAGGCGCATGTACTAGGCACGATGTGCCAAACGCCCCTCGAGGGTGACAGACCAATATACGATGGAGATGGAAAGAGGATGTGTATTGGGAAAGAATACCTGAAGAGGTGCAGCGCCAGGCTGTGGACAGGGTCGTCCAGTCCCAGCTCGCGAGTGGCGCCGAGGAGTAGAGTTCTACTACGTTTGTGTCGACGGGGACCAGTGGAGGACGCGCGATTCAGAATGATGGTGTATTTTTGATATGCATGTCTTCCTGGCGTTGGCGCGACATGACCAGTGAAAGGCTACAAATGAAGATGAATACGTTGTTCCAACGAAATGGCCAACTTGAACGCGATCCCGCTCGCCGCAACTCCTTTGGCTGTCTCTTTATAAATGGCGTTGACTTGGTGAGAATCCTTGGAACCCACTTGTCACCAACCTCGACAGGCTCTCCAAATCCCATCACCTCCCACATGGACAATCGCAAACGGATCGACGCCTCCACCATCCCCGGCAACGCCCCCCAACACCTCAAACAATCCCTCCTCGGCCTCATCAGTGCCGAAGCAAAACTCAACCGCGCCAGAGGCACACGCGGTTTCGAGCCTGAGATCGCCTCGCGGATCGCCTGGGCCGAGATTTCGATCGTACCCAAGGCAGAGGAGCCTGAGAGACTCGAGGGGCGCGTGGTGGGCGAGATCACGGTGCATGAAGGTACGGTTGCTACCCGGCGTCGACGCTCATCTCACGCATCGTGGTGCAATAATTACAGACATGTTGAACGGACGTGGCACGATCCACGGCGCGTGCTCTGCACTCCTCATCGACAAGTACGTTCCTTACACATAGCCTACAAATGTCCTCTCGCTCAGACATCATGTCCCATGTCACCACCTTGGTCTCTCGTGCCACGCCATGCCCCACCCATGGCCCACAGCTGCTCTTCGATGCCTATCGCCCTCCTCAACCTCGCTACCATCGGTAAAGGCGACCTCGGCGTCTCCCAATCCCTCCACATCCTCTACCACGCACCCGCTGTGACGTTCGCCCCCCTTTTCTTCTCTCTCTCACCCAAGCACGCGCGCTGATACGTTTTCCCCAGGAACGACAAGTTACGAATCGTCAGTACCTCCATCACACTCGGCAGTCGTGTACTCTCTTCTCGTTGTGAGGTAGGCGTCTCATCACAGTCACGTCTTTTGTGTTTCATGTCTTCACTTGAATGCAGATCTGGAACGTCACGAAACATCGACTAGTAGCATCGGGTGTACATACCAAGATGATTGCCTCGGTTCCAAACACGATGACATCGAGCAAGCTTTGAACCTGATCCTCTTCAATAAATTGTATTTCTATCAAATATACTAGAAGATGTGAGTGCAAAAACGACGGCGAAAAAGAAGGAATGTTGGGTTTCGCAAAGGAAAACATGCAAATGAACAACCAAAATGAAAACCAAACAGAAAAAAAAGAAGAGTAAACGAGCGCGCGTAAGTCGTAGGTCAACGTGAATGTATCATGTCGCAAGACGGAATACAAAAACAAAAACAAAAAAAGAGCGTAGGAATCGAGTCCATCCTCGACGAATTGAAGCAAGCACATACATATACATAAACGGTCCAGTATTCATATCTCATCTC
This sequence comes from Boletus aff. mottiae, assembly GCA_038093895.1. NCBI lineage: Eukaryota > Fungi > Basidiomycota > Agaricomycetes > Boletales > Boletaceae > Boletus > Boletus aff. mottiae. Next base: position 34,828 of record JBBPTD010000152.1, on the reverse strand, counting down.
CATGAATTACCCGAGACGGGGAGTATGATGGGATGGCCACCTTGTCCTAGACTTTTCACGATTTCTCTGCGTCGATCTTGCCACGATTTGAGCGCCTTGAGAAGTTGCATCACCTTGTCTCGCTTGCCTTGTCGAATGTCGTTGATACTGACAGATCCCATTTTGACATCATTGTCGAGCAAAAAGTCGAATAACCGGAATAGACCGTCAAGCTTGTCGTCATTGGGTCCAGAAGGGAACGCTGAATCAGGAATTGGAGGCGTGGCAGACTTGCCCATCATGTCTTCTGCAAGCCGAAGCAACGCGAGACCGCCAAAGAGCGGGTTGGCAGGGTCCCTCACCTGCAGTGATCTCGGCAAATGTGAATTTGCCCACTCGACGAGATTAGGGTCAATGCCGAGCTGGAAAAAGAAAAACGACGTTGTCAGGATGGCATTCCCTGAATGTATAGGGTACAAAAAGAAAGACATACGTCCAACGAACTCTGCATGGACGTATTCACTCGACGCGTTTCTCTCGATGGCCGCGGTGGTACGTTCTTTGCCGTCGTCACACTACCGCTTTCGCTCGCTTCCACAGGCCGGTTTGTGAAAAAGGATTCTAGCCTCGGGCGATCGCTGTGGTTGTCGTCGATGCGTGTCGCACTGTCCGAGGATGGAAGCCCCATGAGAATGCGTGCATCGCGCGTCGAGAGTTGGTTGGGATTCTCGCGTCGCAGGGCCTTTTGAGTTGCGGCCCGAGCGGTGGGTGAAGGCGGTCTTGGAGCTGGGTTCATCGCTTGTGCGACCGTCAACGGGATGGTAGGAATATTGACTGAAGACACCACGGGTTCTGTGTACGCGCGTGAGCATTGTGAGAGGCAAGCAAACAAAAGTGGTACCCACTCGAGTAGTCCCTGCCAATGGTGGCCTTCATGATGGCCTTCATCCACTCACGCACGACCGTTTGTTCGTCTGAACTGAAAAAGTGCGTCTTGTCCGTCTCGTGGACGATCCGAAATCCATAACGGCCAGGATCAATGTTCTCGTCCGCAACGACCTTGTACCCCACGATATTGACATACCCTTTGATCTTGGTTTCCTGGACCGCCAAAAGAGTAAGCAACTCGATCGCACCCACATCCCCCCGATCAACGCACCGCTTTGCTATTGCTCCGCAAAATGTATAGATGCGGTCCCTTGATGATAAAGAACCGGAGTTTCCAAGAATTATAGTGGTCGCCCTTTTTGCGCATCCACCCCAGGTGATCAGGCTGCCCAATTTGCTCAACGATGCTCTTGCCAGGTTTGAGCGCATTCGGCCCGCGCGATCCCGCTCGTCCATCCTGAGGCGTCCCCGTCTGCTTGCGCAACGGTTCGGCCTCTTTGAGTTCCGTAGGTTTCAGCTTGGGCGTCCCCTTCTCCAAGTCCCTCGTCTTGTCAAACGACTTGCCTTCGCCGCTGATTCGACTGCCATTCCTAAGACTGCCAACCGACGAAGCGTCGGACGTGACACGCCCAAAGGTTTTCCTGCTGCTATAGAGCCTTGAGAGACCCGATGGTGCGGACTTTTCTGTCGGACTGCTATCCTCCAACAATGTCCTATGCATTGCCCAGTCAGTTCAACCTCCCGCGCTCACGTCCAAGGAAAAACGACTCACGACGTCACCCTGGGAGCCGGCTTGCGCGACCGACCGATCGAAGTCGTAAACGTTCCACCAAACAAACTAAGTCGCTCCGTGCCGCCTTTGACAACGTCCGTGGTGCGTTTGAAACGCGCGTGCCTTACCGCGACGTTGTCATCTTCCTGGGATTCGCGAGGCGATAACCGGGGTGAAGCGGACACCGCCATTGGGGACACCGAACGCCTGTGCTCGCCCGGCGTCTCCTTGCCCGAAGATCCATGCGAATCCGACGATAGACCAAAGAGTCGTCGACGTGCTTTGGAAGAAGCTGGCGCCGTTTCGCCCTAGACGAATACACACTATCAGCAAACCTCGACAACGCGCGACATGAACCACGCTTACATCGCTCTGTACGCCCCGGTCCTCGTCCGCGGGTTCGCCTGGCTTTTCGTCTTGGGCAGCAACCGCGCCTTCGCTCGGAGACGAGGACAGTTGCGTCTCTGGTAACTCCCGAAGACCAAGTCCCGTGACGCTGGCTTTTTCGGTCCCGGCGGTTACGCTAGCACCCTCGGCCGAGCCTGAGCCGCCGCCGTTCACGCTCGCGCCTGCACTCGAGAGGCTCGACATGCGTTTTGAGATCAGTGGACTCGTAAACGCGTCTCCTTTGGGGCTATCGAGGCTTCCAGGGCCAGCCAGCGTGGATGATGGGGGTCCGTTGAGCGTCGATCCCATGCTCGCAAACATGGGGCTGTTCAACGAGTGTTGCGTCGACCCGCTCGGTGAATGGGCATGCGAAAAAGATTGAGAGAAGGACTGTACGTGCTGGGGTTGGTGGTCGGTGAGGACGATGGACGGAGGGAAACGGATCTCCGCGATGGCGTTGGCGATGCGCATACGTTTACCAAAGGCAACGATGCCGATCTCTGCCTTGAGGAGGTTAATGTCGAGTTCGAGGAGGACGTCTCCCGTGATTTCTTGCTCTACGAGATCGCAACGTGAGGCAAGCGTGGAATAGCATGGGAATCAGACTGACCAATAAACTTGTCGTACACATCGGACCCGAATCCTTTCGACTTTAGCCACTCGACGACGTCGTCAACGGTCCAATCTGAAGGTGTAGACTTCTTGAGCGCTTCTGTCTCTGGCGGCGCCCATGTGACAGAACCTTTTCCAACGGACGATATACTATTCTGCAGGGATGGTTTCCGAGAGTGTTGGCGAGTACCAGAAGACGCGAGAGTTGGCGACGGAAGAGCAGCGGAGATATCGCGAGTAATGCTGGGAGTGGGGGTGGCTCGTGCCCCTGGCTCAGGGGAGGTAGTCATAAGCGTCATAGGCACACCCATAGGTGCAATGGGGACGGGTGCAGCGATACTGATGGCATCAGACGACGACGTCGCATCGCGAAACTTGGGTGAACGACGGTCGTTGGGGATTGGAGAGCGCGTGAACCTCGGCGGAGAACTGGGGCGCACAAATGAGGTCTGATTCGCCCGCGCAGTGCGTTCTGCCGCCTCTTCTTCTGGAGAGGATGGTTCATCATTGGGAAGGATGGCAGACGATGTCTCGTTGGAGTTCTTCCGTCTCTGATCTCTTGTAACCAAATTTCGACGTGCTTCCTCTTCCTCTTCCTCCTCAGGAATGTGTGGATGGTCGCGTGTAAAGTGCATGTGCTGCAGGTGTTGAAACGCAGCGTCATCTTCTTCGGCTTCGCTCTCATCGCTCATCTCCACGTCAATTGGAGGTGCTCTCGGACGATGACGCCGTTCTTGAGCTTCTCGGGCTTCTTCCGCAGCCTGTGCTTCCACGACTTTTCGAGCTTGTTCGGCAAGCTTGTCCCTGGCGCTACGATGCCAACCCTCTCCGATCTCTCCATCCGTCTCCGTGCCATCTGTGTCCCGGTCTGTATCTCCGTCCCGAGTACTCGAAAAGCTAAAACTCTGTGCACCATCTCTATCGTTTCTTCCGAGCTGCTCGATGGCCTTTTGGACATCGGTCATGGTCGCTTTCATGACTTCGGTGTCAGCACGGTCTGGTTCCCCTATAGCGATGCCGATCCTGGAGGCTGTGTCTCCAGCTCTCAAGGGCGTCGAATCGTGATCCTCGGCGAGAGGACTGAGAGGGTCGGGTGGTGTTGTAATGGGATCGGTCGAGGAGGCAGAAGAGGAGGTGGAGACTATGCCCAGCGGGGGGGCCGAGGTCGCATAGCTCTGAGGAAACAGACCGATTTTGCCTGCGATATTGCGCCCCTTGAAACGAAACACGGGTAAGCACAGAATGAACGGCGACATGGTCGAATGACAACGTGGAAGGGGGGGTATGAACGCAGCAGGCGGCCTGCAGTCGACGTGGCATTGAAATGGACACTGCAGGCCACGCGTCCGCTTGTACGGACATGTGGGGTGTGTTTTTGGAAATGAAACGGGGGTGTGCTCACCTGCCACCATCCGTCGTTGTACTGGTCGTCTTTCTCGATGACCTCGATAGCTTGTCCGGCCTCGAATGATATTTCGTCCTCGTGTTCGGGCACAAAGTTGTGCAGAGCGAACACATACTCGGGCATGTTGGAATGCGAGTGTTAGCTGAGACAGGCTAGAGAAGCGTCGAGGGCAGTTGAATGGGCGATCGAGAGAACTTTGCAGCTGCGATACCGAGGAATGGGGGAACTGGAGATGAGTTCTGGTGGGATAACTGTGGCTTTTTACGCTGTCGAGATTCTCAGCCGGCAACGTGGACTTGTTGTCGACGTCGGCGCACAAGCAAGAACGAGCTCAGGGTCGCACTGCAGAGTGCCTCAACCGAGTTAGCCCATTGATTATCACTAATATTCCCACCACGATGACTACGCGACGTCCGACAAGTACGACTGATACGCAGACCACACCGGGGTTGCACGACTGATCGCTTCCTTGTCTTAGCCTTCGTGACCGGAAATGTAAACAAGTTGCTGGAAACCAAGTACATCCTCTCGCAGGGCATCCCGATCGAAATTGATTCGCAGGATCTCGAGAGCAAGTTGGCCTTCTCGTAGCATCCCAGCACAACGAAACTGATTCTTTGCAAGTTCCCGAGTTGCAGGGCACCACCCAGGAAGTAGCGAGAGCCAAATGCCGACGGGCTGCTGAGCTGGTGGGGGCGACACTTTGTTTTATACCGAAACTCGTACTGATTGCGATATCAGCTCGGACGTGCATGCATCACGGAGGACACAGCGCTGTGCTACGAAGCCCTTGGTGGCCTTCCTGGGCCCTACATCAAGCATTTCATGAAGACCATCGGACACGAAGGTTTGTTCCGCGTGTTCCGATAGGCTGGTTCTGAGGTCGAGTTGATAAGGTTTAAACAACCTTCTCGTTGGTTTCCCAACCAAGGATGCGTATGCGCTGTGCACGTTTGCATACAGTGCTGGCCCAGGCTCGGAGCCCATCCTGTTTGAAGGACGAACGGATGGTACGATCGTGCCTGCACGAGGGCCAACTACGTTTGGTTGGGATCCAGTGTTCCAGCCAAAAGGCTTTGACAAGACGTGCGTCTTTCCTACAGCTGTCGTTCACGGTGCACGCTGATCACGTCGCAAAGGTATGCGGAGATGAGCAAGGAGGAAAAGAATACCATCTCGCACAGATACCGTGCGCTGGATAAGCTGAGGACGTATCTACTTGTACATAGATAAGGTTTACCGGCGAGTAGCTAAGTTGCCGGTATCCGGTATCCGATTACCACTTTTCATATCTCTTCAAGTACGTTCTGTGTGAATAGCCCGTCACCCATTAGTCTGGTGACCAGCCCGTCTAGAAGAGGTTGCACGAGGCAAACCGTCGATAGACGATACACATGTCAGTTCCGTACACCCCGAGGAAAAAGGCCCGAATACACTTCGAGCCCAACGAGGGACTGAAGAAATCAAAATCCACAAATCCCCTCCAGAAACAACGCGAACAACTCCCGATAGCCAAGGGTAACGTTCCAAAAACCCACTCTTTCCCCGGTGCTCATCGCACCATGTGATTCTCCAGGCAAAGATGCCCTCGTGCGCGAAATTCGCGACAACGACGTCACCATTCTTCTCGGCGAGACAGGATCCGGAAAGACCACCCGTACGTGTGCATGCGCGTTACTTTCCCAGTAACACAGTTTCACCACACCCCTGAAGCACAGAGGTACCCCAATACATACTCGAAGCTGGGCTTGCGGGGGACGGTATGATCGCTGTGACACAACCACGTCGGGTCGCAGCTACTTCCCTCGCCGCGCGCGTCGCTGCAGAGCAGAGCGTCACTGTTGGCGGTCTGGTCGGCTACTCTGTCCGATTCGATGAGGCCTGCCAAGCACACACGAAAATAAAATATGTCAGTGATGGTATGCTCGTGCGCGAGCTGCTGTCAGATCCCATATTGTCCCGCTATAGCGTCGTCATACTCGATGAGGCGCACGAACGGACCCTTCGCACAGATTTTTTGATAGCAAATCTCAAGACCATACTGGCCAAGAGAAACCAAGTCGACGACAGCAAGGGAAAGACAAAATGCCCTCTCTCGGTGTCAAATCCGCTCAAAATCATCATCATGAGCGCTACCCTTGACGCCGAAAAGTTTAGCCGATTTTATCACAAGTTCGTCTTTTTGCTTCAGATTTCCTCCAACTTGCTCACGAGTAGTTAGCGCTCCAATTTTGTACGTCAAGGGTCGTCAATACCCTGTCCAAATATTCCATACGGTTGTTAGTCAAACGAACTACGTCGACTCTGCACTACGGACATTCTTTCAGATACATGTTGACAAACCGCCAGGGGATGTTCTCATATTTCTCCCAGGTCTGCGTCGTTCAATGGGTTATGCACCCTTGCCCCCACTTACGTCACTATTGGATAGGCCAAGAAGATATCGAGACTCTAGACAAATCCATCAAGATGTATGCGCAACGTCTTCCCATAGAGCGCATGCAGGTGAGTCTTTCCGCTTGCGCTTATTTGTCACCCAAGCTCAAATGCCGACTCAGGTGACGATATGTCCGATGTATGCATCATTACCGCCTTCCAAACAAGCACGAATATTTGCATCGACCTCACCGCACACAAGAAAGTGTATATTGGCAACGAATATCGCTGAAACGTCTATAACGATACCTGGAATCAAGTATGTCATTGATACGGGAAAATGTAAGGAGAAGAGATATATCTCGAAAGACAACGGTTGTGGTGAGGACACTCTTTTCTGCGAGTGTTACTTGATCGTTCATCCGCCATTTAGGATTCGATACATTATTGACCCGCGACATCACGAAATCTTCCGCCATGCAGCGCGCTGGTCGTGCAGGACGCGAGGTACGCACCACAATCTACATTTTCATGGCATTGTAATTAACCAATGTCAGGGCCCCGGATTCTGCTTTCGTCTGTATACCGAGGAAGCCTTTAAAGACATGGCGATCTCTGCAGAGCCGGAGATACGCCGCTGTAGCTTAACGCAGAGCGTATTACAATTCAAATGTCTCGGCCAAGACCTAGAGGAGGTGGAATTTATGGATCCACCAGACATCACTTATGGTGCGCGCTAGTTCTGACGTGCCCAAACACTTTCTGATGAAAACGCACAGCGATGTCGGCCTTGAAATCACTTTGGTTGTTAGGTGCGTTGGATAATTCCAAGACTCTAACAGCCCTTGGCCGGCAGATGGCGACCTTTCCCATTGAACCTTACCTCGCCCGTATTATTCTCACATCCAAAACGCATGGGTGTGCTGTTGAAGTAATCGACATCGTCTCGTTGCTATCCTCCTCGTCCAAGCTTTTTCTTGACGTTTCCGACCAGCGAGACGCCATCACAGACGCACGGCGCAAATTCCGACACCCAAGTGGTGATCATTTCACGATGCTCAATGCCTTTCGGTCCTACCAAGAGATCGCAGCCAGTGAAAGTAAAAACGAGCGCAAGGAATGGTGTCGAAAGCATTACTTGAACGAACGAACCTTTACGGAAGCACTCAAAATTAGGGATCAACTGAGGGTAATATGTCGGAGGGTGGACCTCGACTGGAGAGCATCAAGGAGCGATATAGAAGAACCCGTGTTGAGGTGTTTTACTGCTGGGCTGATGCAGCAGAGCGCGATGTTACAGCCGGACGGGTCATATAAACAACTCATGGGACACCTTGTCGTTAAAATCCACCCGGCGTCGACGCTATGCGACAAAAAAGTGCCAGCGATTATATTCGACGAGCTGGTATGTCGACGTCTTTGTATCTTTTTCAGTTCTGGTATTCATGCGTCATGCAGGTGTATACGGGCCATGCCTATGCACGGGGGGTTTCCTCTGTGCCGCGAAGCTTCCTCAGTGGTATTACCCCGCCGATGACCAACGGGCCGGTTACGAGTAGATGATAGTACGATTTGGGCATGATACACCCTATTCATCTAATCTAATCTGTATCCAGTCGATGTCATCCACGTGGGGCAATCATTGTGACATTATTCTGAGAACCGCAGCCGACCTGCCAATCAAGACCTGTGTCTCCACGGTGTCAAAAATGGATGCGATTCTCACCACTCTTTGTCGCTCGTCCTGCAAGTTACGCAACGCCAAGCGATGGGCAAGGTCAACGAAAGTGAAATACCGGAGGAACTTGCCCGCCGTATTCCTGGAAATGCATCCCTCGAAGTCAAAGGTATGTCTTACGACACGCGTCGCACGGCCAGCGTCCGTGCTGGGCGACAGTGAGACTCACACGCCCCCCCCCTTCTGCTTCTTGATACTGTGTAGAGTTCGTTCAGCGCTGGTTCAACGTGATGACGACCCACGGCTTTGGAACGCGGTCGGTGCAACACATGGAACTCGTCGAAGTATCGATCGTGCCCAATGTGGATGAGCCGACGAGACAAGAGGCGAGGGTGGTGCTGGAGATGACGGTCACACAAGGTCTGGGAGACATACCCCGCCGGGTCGATGCTAGTTTGACCGTGCGCTAACGTGGTACTTGCTCTTACCCATTGCTTATCCTTATCGTCGTTCGATGCACAAAGACACGACGAACTCGTCTGGAAAGATGCACGGTGCGTGTATCGTGCACCTCGTAGACATGTACGTATGCCAGTCCTGTTAACCATCATGATGTTGCGTGACGTTGATGATGGAATACTTCTTGTAGATGTACGACGTTCCCGATCGCTGCCATGTCGTTTGCAAGCGGAGGCGCGGGTCCGGCGGGCGTGTCGCAGAGCATCAACGTCGTATTCCATGCACCAGCAAGCTTGCAAGTCCCCCTTTTCACCTTGTCGTGTTTTCGGCTGTGTCCTAATGCAACCGCACGGGGGCCTATGATGACAGGGGCGACAAACTGAGGTTGGTTAATACGAGTACGGCGATCGGGACACGCACGTGGAATGGACGTATCGAGGTGCGTGCCCTGGGGCTGGCGCAGCGGGGAAATAAAAAAGGATTGACGTGTGGACGTGCCGGCATATTTTCTGGTTGTCGTAGATATGGGACGTGACGCATCATCGGCTCGTTGCGTCTGGGACGCAGGTCAAGATGGAGGCGTCGTCGTCGCCGTTGACCTCGAAACTATGACGGGGAGGTTGACGGTCACGGTGCTGCGTTTGGGCTGCAAGCGGGTCATTGTTGTGTCGAGGGATGGATCGATGTTGCATGATGCATGATGCATGATGTACTAGCACAGGATTCGGGTAGCGCCGGTAGTCCCCTATTTTGGCCTCAGTAGCAGAACCGCACCACATCATGGATGTCGACGAACCCGCCAACTTCTTTGAGTTTTTCACTGACGACTTTGAAAAGGGAGAGCACGAACAACTGGACAAGAAGATCTATGCGCTGTTTCCACAAGTAACGTCGGAAAACCTCGAGTTTATTTCCCCGTACATCCTCCTCGCTATCGCTGAAGAGTCAGGAGGCCGTCTCTTCCCGAAATATTGCAACATCATCGAATGCAAATCCCTTTTAGACTTTTACCCCGATGTCCAGGAGATGATACTTGACGGCTCAAAGAATGGTTACCGGAAGTTGCGGCTTTTGAGTAAGGACACGTCTCGTCCATCATCATCAACGCTGATTACATGTCTAACGCTGTATCATAGAACTTCTTCGACCAGGTGAGTATCAATACTACATGGTCGTGCAACGAGTATTTACATCCATCCTTTTTGAGAGCACGTCTCGCAAGTTGGCCAGCATCCTGAATATATGCTTCCGACGTTTCTGACCCGTGAGCATTCTGCGCGATATCAGACGTGTGATTCACCCCACCTTTTTTTTTCGTAACCAGCGCCTGTACAGGGGTGGAGAGATGCCTATGTTGGAGATGGTGTCAACGCCCTTTGGGAGCATATACAGACCTCGTTCGAGATGTCATCCCAGTCAGATTCAAACCAGCGCATTTACGCCAAATATTGCCCCGTCGTTCAATCCTCTGGAATGGGAAAATCGCGTGCCGTCGATGAAATGAGCAAGTCCTATTTCGTCATTCCTGTCAACCTACTGCCGCCCGAGTCGTCTGGTACCCCTATTCATTCACTCTCTTGTTTCGCTTCCAAGCTGAATGTTCTTTTCACTCCAGGATATCCTCCTCGTGACTAACCAGCATACGACTACCTCATCAAAAGTTACTCACGAGAAGAAGCTTTCCTCAGGAGTTGTTCATTCCTTCATGCACTATTTATCCAGACGACACATGTCGTGAAACCTATGGCAAAAGACACTGTTGCTGAACAATTTAGGAACAAGATGTCAGCTGGTATGCTGCGTAATCGCCGCGGCGAATGGCGGACAAATTTTTATAAAGAAGTTGTGAGCCATGCTGAGGTGTAAAGTACTACTCCCTGCCGAATTGCTCACTTGCTCATGAAACATGAAAGCGGGTTTATCACACGTACAAGGATTATTTTCCTAAAAGGGACCTCTCGAGTCCAAAGGTGGATGACCGGTTGCTTTCCAGCGACTTTCCGTTGCGTAGGATCTTCCGCTACCTGTGCAAAGTCCTCGAGACTCAGCCGGTGGGTGACCAGCGCCTTTCCAAGCGGCGAAAAATAGATTTTGAATACCAACAGTCCCAGGATCCCTCTGTTGTGCTTGCATTTGACGAGATCCATACCATGGCGGAATTGAAAGATACTGCACAAACAAAGTGGTCATGCTTTGGCGAGATTCTTCGTGCAATACGAGGATTGGTGGACGAATCACTTGTCACTCTCTTTCTGTCAGTTTTTGTGGCCATATTTCCGACGACTGCTACCCCAAAGCATGGTCCTTCATGGAGAATGACTGGTATGCCACCATTCTGCGAGCTTGGTTTTGATCAGTTGGCGGTGCGCATCCACCTCTCCCAAGCGGTTACGCTCTCCCAAATTACATCCACGGAGCACCTCATTTCATATGGGCGCCATTTGTGCATACGAATACTTAGTCTGTTCGAATCACGCTAACGATGATGGCTGTAGATGGCGCCCTTATCTTCAGGATTTTCTTCTGATGGACTTCGCGGCCACGAAGTTATTGGGTGGCATTCCACATAGTAGCCGTCATTGTCTCACAGACGAGGACAAATTTGCTTGCCTTGCACGTCGAATCCCTATCGATTTCCTCTCAGCACACCACTTTTTGCAGGTATCTGAGCAGGAAAAAAATCAAGTCCTCCAAATGCGCGTCATCCTTATGGCGGAGCCCAATTTCAACACCATGGTTACGGTATCCTCTTCTGAACCAATACTTTCCAAAGCAGCCTACGACATCATGACTTCATCGCAAGACTTCAGTCCTCCTCAGGCTCTGCAGGTTATTCTAAACGAGTTTGCAGTCTACAAAGACGACCTCAAAGAATTAATAGTGGCCTTGCTTTTTACCATGGCTCGCGACGAGGCAATCAGGCTTGCTGACCCTTATGATCCACCTAGCTGGTGCAGCGCCACAGATCTGCTAGGATCCCTCTTTTGTGCTCCTCTTCCTGCCTCCAAAAATCACATTGACATCACTACCTCCCGTGGATGGCGCTTCACACCGAATGGCACAAGCCAACTCAAGTTGTCTCTGGCCACCAAATTCAGAGACAGCAAGGTGTACTTTACCCATTTCATCAAGGTCCATGAGCACACGGTTATCAAACTCGATTTCCTAATGCCTTTGATGCTTCGCGGGACAGCAATCTTATGCTCGAACGACCAGCCTGGTATGAATGGCATCATCCCTTTTTTGCTCGAAGGCGAAGAAATAAAACCGGATAATATCGGCGTCATCATGTTTCAAGCTGAGAACGATCCCATATACACAGACACACCCGAGGCGTATCTCGTCAGGAGAATGGACTCTCAGATCCCTGAAATTATACATCCCTCTGCCAACATTCCTGTCGTTCGACTCTTCTTCGCTCTTGGTGCGGACACACCCACACTTCAGCGCATCAAACATGAACCCACGTATCAATCTTTGGAGAATTACAGCGCGTATGATTTTTGGGTCTCCGGTCTGTCTCCCAAGATCTTGCATCTGGTGGTGAATGAAGAAGCTGCTTGGAAGAGCATTTTGCACGCCTCCCATGCTTGGAAAGAGATTTACTCAGACCTCGGTGACCTCGACAGAAAGCTTCGCATGTCCATGACCCCTGGCGTTTCGACGGAAGCGGAGTTTTGGGAGAATTGGTGTAAAGAGGTTCCACGCTATTAATCGTTCACCGAACAGGCACGCGTTTGACTCGGGTGCAGTCCGAGCACCAAGTTGAACCGTCTTTATCCACTAATCCGTTCGCTCGGATGTTTCAAATCCTCGCTAGACTGTGAGCTCATGTCCTACTACTGCCGCACTAGTTCCTTTCGATGGTACTGACTCGGCGCATTTCCCCGTCTTCTTAGATACTCCCCAGATTCAGTTTAATCGGTGATCAAACTGACCGATGGACGACGTTCGTTGCCGAGATCGAAAGCATCCCAGACACCCAGGCCTGGGCTCGTTTTCCCTGGATGATGTCGCAAAGATGATCGGAGCCACCAAAGTTACTAATGCTTCATTAGGGAGATGGCACGCACACATTTCTTTCACTTCACAATGTCAATCAGGCCTTCAGAGAGGAGCAAGAACATCGACAAACGGGCACCAGAGCCTATAATACATTTGCACCCAATGTTCCTGATTTATGTCGATTCTCGTTGCACATGTTTGATCACGACGGGAGTCGCAGATGGTTGGATCTATTGATCCGCGACTCTGCGAGTGTGTTTTCTACGTTCGGGTGGGCCGTACCGATTGCGACTCGGAGTTCCGAATCGCGTCTCCAAGATTAGCTTTGGACATTCTGGTCAGCGCAGGACGACACTACCACCTGTGTCCATGCGACGAACTGGGCCTCGCCCAGCTTGATACCGCCGTTCTCATTGGTAACGATTACTTCAATGCCTCTCCACCTCTAGAGCACATGTAATGAGGTCAGTATTTACATCTCTGACAAATCAGCGTTGTCTAGCGGACCGTGTTACTGGGAAGAGTAGCCCGAAACTAGTCACCCCTGTTCAAGTGATATGAGTTGAAATGCCACCAGACTGAGAAGAGCGGTACCCAGAGAATCAAGAACGCTGTTTGATAGTGTCTTCGACTAGCTCCCATACATCATTCCAACGGGCTGGGTAGTCTGACTCTTCCATAACGTACCCCCTCCAAGCACGGAGAGAAATATCAGAACTAAGGGCGATACCAACAAGGAAAGCTGCGATGGCCAGCGTAGATTCTACTTCAATGACGGAGTCGACGACGTTGAGAGACAACTTGGATGGCAAGGTCAACGCGAGGCTCGCCGGGGATCGGGGGATTTCGGTGTAACCTCGCGTATCGAGGGCAAGAGCAATCTGAGTCAACGATCGACATGTTCGCAGGAGCTGTATCAATCCGTTTGGCGTGATTCCACCTAGCGTGTTCCAACCCCATTGCATATTAATGAGGAAATACTCCAGACGAGGCCATGCCGACGCCAACGCGAGCAGTTCACTCTCCGTGAGGTCCACTTGCCACTCAAGATCAAGGTCTATGCGACGGAGATTGCTAAACGCCGTGCATGGCCACAAGTCCTCAGATGAAAGTGTCGGTTTAGGATCTTCTATGGAATTTATTGACCCTTGATTCAGCTGTAGTTCCTTGATGGCGTGAGCGATACCCGATGTCTTCATGCTAGCCAAGAAGGAGGAAAAATCCAGCTTGGAAGGGCGGCTCGTAATGAAGGCACTGAAATTCGTAGCAACAGGCAGTCGAGTCTGGGAGAGGAACAGCGAAATCGGGTGCAATGATTCCGAATATAATCTCAAGTCATGCAAGTTGGTGAAGCAAAGGGGGGAGTCGGGAGGGTGCAACGCGTCGGTTGGCATGAAGGTGAGTCGAGTCAATGTAGGTATGCGAGACAGATGTGCAAGATCGTCCATGTTCAAGGGGATCTGAGCACAATCCAGAGTCTCGAGGTTTCTCCACCGCCAGACATGACTGGGGAAGAAATCATTGGACGTGATATCTGACTGACGTAAATTGATGGAAAGTCTCTTGATGTTTGGAGAGAACTTGGAAAACGATTCGAGGGAACCCTGCAAGACACGTAGATTCTTCTCGCCCACGAGCTCGACAAAGAGGGAAATCATGGATGGAAAAGGCATGTACAACAAGTGCTTGACTTCAATTGATTGACCAGCATAGAGGTGGCGGAGGCTTGGGAAGAGTGGGTCATTGGGAGGAGGGTTTAAAAAGGTCCTGACAGATTGCCAGTCAAGTCCATGTTCGTAGTCCGCTATGGATAGGATGCGACGCGTGTAACTCCGAAGAATACTCCACTCGGTCCGTGTAAGCGATCTACGAAACGAATAACACTTTGCGGAAATTGGGAGGAAAATGTTTACTATTGTACAAGTAACAAATGCTCGGGACCATCTTACCTTGTCTCCTGAGAATACTTGCTTGCGATGAGAAGCCTCTGGAAGGCATTGTGCGATTGGGGATGGGTTGACTAAATTTCCCCAGAGTACATCGAGTGCTGGTTCTTTGAACGCGCGACACGTTTTGACGAGGGCTGGCAGATCAGAACGATCTGTCCCCGGACAAGGAAGACGACAGTGAACAAAGATGTTCAAAAGAATTTCCTGTATCTCAAGTGCGTGATGCATCGTCAAACGTTGCCCTCGTCGGCGCTGGAGACACTCCACAAAGGGGTTCCAACCACCGTTTTCCCACGAGCTGCGTGGACCATTGAAATGAAAAGCTTGCTAGGACCTTAAATTATAAAGGCTTGTAGAATTGCATACAGTTATAGTCAGACGTCAAGTGAAAGGCTGTCCGGGAGAAGGTTGAACTCTCAGCGTCCAGAATTAATACCCTAATCTGATCAACAAGAACACGACGATTGCTCCATACCGCATGAGTAACAAAATGACGTGCCACACCAACATCTCATATGAGAACACCCGTTCTTCCGCTCCACGATCACCGTACACCTTGGGCAAACCTTCCATCCCCTCTCTGATGCGTATCCTTTCGCCTCACGAAGAAGATCATCCGCCGGTGGTCCACAGGGCTTTGGCGAGTGGGATGTATGTTTGCATTCCGGACAGATCGCGGTATGACATTGGGGACATGACGCAACACCCTTCGCCTCAGATGATCTTCCAAGGAATGCAGAGCATGCGTCGTTGGGGCAGTATAATCGTTCAGGTGGAGGAACAGATATCTCCTCCAATTTTGCAACAACAGATGCACGGAGGGGTTCGGGCAATAAGTCAAGGAATTCCTTTACAGGGAGCAGTTGGACGCAACACCGTAGCGGAAAGAGTTCCTCGTTGCCTTCAGTAACGGCGGCTTTTGCCATGCCGGCTGTACACTCGGCACAAAAGTAATGACCACATGGGGCATGGAGGCAATGTGAATCTTCAAAGGTATCTTGACAGACAAGACAGTCGACGCTAGAACAAGTTATCAAGCAACTTCAGTTTGATCAGTTTCTAAACAAGACTTGCCTCTCTTTTCTTCTCAGACTTGCTGGCGCGAAACCTTGGAGGACGGCACGGGGTGCAGGTCGCACAGAAGGCAGATAGTGAGTGGTGTTTAATCTGCAAATTTTCATTTGAGTCAATCCGTTACTGCAAGGGATCGAGCTTACTGTAGATGTCCTGTAGAACGAAGATCCATTCCAAGGTTTGATGAGGTCAAAGTGCTCGGCTCGCTTGCTTCCTGTTCGAGTCCACGTTGTATCCCGACGGCTTTGTTTTTCTTCAAGTGAGTTACAATGATCCTTCTGAAAAAGCCGTACATGGTATGAGTATACCTGGGAGTGAAGCGAGGGATGAATCGTCGCTGACGACACAAAGCTAGGCGGGAAGAAAGACCAGCCTGAGATATCCTTGATGGGCAATGCGGGAAATGGTTATCAAATAGCGAATTTGAGATAGGAACGTGTAGAGCGGTTTGGCAGCACTGCGGACCGCGGTCAGTTACATATATGATACTGCAGAACCTGTGCGACGTACCAATCCAGCACCATGACAGTGTCTTTGGTATTTCGATTTCAAACAATGACTCGTTCCTGTGTTTGTGATCTCACGTCGACCACGTTTCTCCTGTAAGGTTGTCTTCGAAGAATTGTTCTGTGATCACACAGCATGACAGTTTTGTTATCGGACCATAACAAGCTGTGCGAGGACAGGATCGCAGCAGAAAAATCTAAAATGAGTGTCAACCTTGCTGATGGTAAAAGGCTCTTTATGTACTCGCCCGTCGCTTTTGTTCCGGGTCGTTCATGGTCCTGCGCGGTCGTCAAGCTTTACAGAAAGTTCTGATCTCCTCCGACTTTGGGTAACTTCTTGAACCTGTGCAGCGCACACCTGACACGTAAGGGCCAGGGCGGAGCATGGAAGCATCGTGTCGAGAAGACTGCACGAGTACTACCATCAGCAACTTCGACACTGCCGTCATACAGCAAGTAACGTAATGTACAGCTCTTCACTCCCCGGGCCTATGCCCCATTCAAGTTACGGGCCTAGTTTTGGCTATGCTCGCAACCCGCTATAAAACCAAGCTCGCCATCTACTGCCCTCACTCCGTGTAACTATGCAGATCCTTGTCAAGACCCCCTTTACTACAACCTTCTGCCTTGAGTCCTCTCCCTTCGAGACGACCAACTCCCTCAAGTCGCGGTGTCGAAGTTTGACTGATTTCAAGTACGTCGGATGTTACCCGTTCAAAAACTTCGTGTTTGATATAGCCGTCGCAGTTCTCAGCTGAATCTTGACGACCTCCGTTGGACCTTTGCCAACCGCGATCTACTCGACAATGTCACTCTTGCTGACATGAATATCACCGATGGGAAAGTTCTGTCGGTTGGTATGTCGAGACCCGATCATTAATTCTACCAAATCAGCCCTGACCAACTGCATAGATTTCCGCTTGCGTGGTGGTGACAGCACATTGCCCCAGGGTGACTCAGAAGCGGGCCCTTCCACTCGCCAGGAGATGACGAATTCGGACCAGATAACTCTCTTCGTCAAAACCTCGGGAGACCAGGAACTGGAGATCACCATCTCACCCGAGAGCAAAGTTTCGGCTCTCAAAGAGAAAATCGAGAACATTGTTGGAGCTCGTGCTGTCCACCAACGCCTCTTTTTTGCCGGGCAGTACCTGAGAAATGAACACACTCTTTCAGATTACGCGCTCCAGCATGGCTATACCATTATACTATGTGCTTTCCCTTCACTGACTGTATATTCCGAATGCTAATGGAGCTCCCTACAGCCATCTTGCCCATGGGTAATCTTCGTCAAGCTATTGCTGCTGTCAACCCCCCAGCGCAACCCAACAACAAGGAAGTCCAGATCTTCGTGAGGACGTTAAACGGCAGGACTATCACACTGACGGTATCTCCGTCGGACACCGTTGATTCGCTGATGGCCAAGGTCGAAGAAAGGACCCAGATCCCTGTGGACCAACAGCGCCTTATTTACGGTGGAAAGCAGCTGGAGCCAGGCAGGTTGCTATCAGACTACAGAGTGGACAGGGACAGCACGCTTCACCTCGGTAAGTCACAATCGTG
Organism: Boletus aff. mottiae; assembly: GCA_038093895.1. Classification (NCBI taxonomy): domain Eukaryota; kingdom Fungi; phylum Basidiomycota; class Agaricomycetes; order Boletales; family Boletaceae; genus Boletus; species Boletus aff. mottiae. The sequence goes on along the minus strand of JBBPTD010000152.1, from coordinate 17,175 downwards.
TACGTTCTGGCTCCGCTCACCCCCTCTGTGAAGTTCTTCGCTTGCGTGGGGGATTCTGAAATCCGACTCTGCACCCTTGCGTCATGTACTACATCATGTTTTCTTTTCCTTGGTGATAATCGAGTCTGTTGATCACCTATGTACCATATTTGCGAACATTAGTGTTGAACGCTACGAGGAACAGACCATCGGGAGGCTGCACGAGCGCTGCACGAAGCTATTAGGCATCTTCGAGCACGTCTTGGAATGTTTAGTTGTCTACACTGTCTTGTACCATCCGACCATGTGTACGTTGTTGACCTATGTATTCATGTATTCATGCCACTTAGTGATTGTATCAGAACCTTGCCGATAGCACTTTTACCTACTCGAATCGCGTCTCCAAGATTAGCTTTAAACACTCAAACGGTTCATCACTCGCGGGCCGACCAAACATAGCATGAAAATAGTAACCATGTGTAGAGGGTCTGCCTGATCATCAGATGCCCAATTTAACTTTCGTAGCCAGGGTCGAGGACTGCCTACTAGTGATCTCTTGTGGCTTGGCGTATAACTACTACGAGCTTCCGAGTTGTCATAATTGTGTGTTTTGACGAACGCGCAATCGGATATAGTTTCATCTCCGTGCATGCCCTCCCTAAGTCTGTCAAGCTCGCCCGCCATGTCATCGAGATTGTGACAACTCCACGGTCTAGAACCCACATCACCTTGACCTCGTCTCCATGTCGGAAGTGGTTCCAGGTTGACCAAACGACGACCAGGACACGCACGTGGTGTACACGTATCGAGGAGCGTCCCGGCCTGCATCGGGGAATACCGCAGCGTCGGAAAAAGGGTTCGACTTGTTGTCTGGTGTCGTAGATACAGGATATGACACATCGTTGGATCGTCACGGTTGCATTTGTTACGCAGGTCAATTGGGTTGTCTACGAAACTGTAACGGTGTTTGACGTTGCAGTATCAGGCTACGAGCGAGTTTTGAAGATTGAAGGCTTCGGGATTCAGTAGATCTGACTGATTGTTGGATGGCCACCTCACACAGATTGAAACCATCGGGATGGTCTTGGTAGATACGGCGACCTCACCTGAGATAAGATAACGCGGGAGATCCGACGACTCGCGGACTTGACAAGCTTCATCTTCACCGATCACCGCCAACTCACTTGATATCGAGCACTGATCAGCAACTAGCGGACATGAACGTCGAACTGCTCGAGACATGTCTTCTCACAGGGCGATGGAACAACCAGCTCACGCCATCTCTACGAACGTGCGCTCTCACGAAACTCGCCAAAACCGTCGTCGACGGCGACTTTCGAATCGTACTCACGTCCACGTACGCCCAACAAGTGTTCAGCGTGTACCCCTCTGTCACGTTCGACGAACCTTTTGAGCGTCTTTTGCACTGGACCCTGCCATCCGTCTCTGACGCGCAAGAGCAAGAACTCGTCCGCCTCGTCTTGGCGGTGGCCTGTCTCCACGCCTTTGTCCAGGCAAACTGGACGGGCCCAGACCTTAATATCAAGCCCTCGGATATCCTCATCTTTCCCCAACACCCACATCCAAACCTACCCTCCATCTCCGATCCACTTCTCAACTCAAAAGCCGTCGCCGAGCTCGCATACGGCGGAGAACCCACATATCACCTCGCCCAATCTGCTGCCTTTCTCCGATTTGCGCAAATCCTATTGAGCGCACCCTATGCGCACTTGAGCTTTACGGCGTGGTGGCGCTTGAGAGTGTTCATTGTCCACCAACAGGTTCTCGACGAAGCCGTCCCACTGCCGTCAGACGTTCTCGGTTCTCTATCGCCTCTCGTGGAGCGCACTACCTCCGATCCTGACCTCACTGGTCGTCTCCAACTCGAACAAGGTTTGCTGGAACACATACTTTCTCACGACAAGTCTGCCGCGGAATACTTTGTTCGTGCTGCCCGTGCGACGGGGATGCAGTATGAACTGACAGGCGCGCTGGGAAAGCGGACAAAGTTCCAGCAGAACGCGTTATCCCAGCTGGTGCTTCTCGCCGAAAGTAGAAAGCGAGATGATGACGACATTCACGAGCGGATTTCTGCCGATGCCAGTGCTTACGACCGATCCTTGAACGGGTCGCACTCACAAGACGGCGGATCGGAGGGGGAGCGTGAAGAGACGGGGGTTAAGTCCAGTCTTCCGGAGACCTTGCCATTGAATGACGATACCCTCCTCGAGCAAACTGAATTCACGTCGTCGAATCCGTCTACGACGGACCTGCTTCGTCACTTGGACCCGTCTTCGCAGCCCCCTTTACACCCACTCGACCAATGCATCCTCTTGTCTCTGTGCCTCAATGTGCGCAATACGTCGCCTTCGCACGGCTTGACAAACGAGCAAATGTCACCCTACGTCGCCCGCGTCATATCACATCCTAGAAACTGGTCCGTTCACACCATGGCACTCCTCCTTCGATCCCGGCTCGAATCGACTCGCACACGGACCGTCGAACGCTCCACATTACAGCTCCAAGCGCTCGTAGACCAGATGCCCACCGCTGATTCAGAGCTCTCTGAAAGGCTGCTCTACTTCCACTCGATCCCCTTGCCCAGCAAATGGGAGGTGGAGCGCGAGCTCGCATTGCGTTATCTTTCCATTGGCGTCATCAAATCCGCGCTCGAGATCTTTGAGCGGCTGGAAATGTGGGAGGAGGTCGTCAAGTGCTGGCAATCGATGGAGCGTCGCGATCAAGCGATCGCCATCGTCCGTGATCTTCTCCAAGGTCGGAAAGAAGAAACTGAGAGCGTCACCTCGAGGGGGAAAGACGTTTCGTCTGCGCGACGGAGCACGCTGGACAGCGCGAGGGAGGCAAAGCTGTGGTGTCTCCTGGGAGATCTTGAGCCTGAACATGCCGTCGAGCACTATGAGCATGCATGGCGTTTGTCCAAGGAGACGTCAGGTCGTGCGATGCGTTCGTTGGGTGGGTACTATTTCGCGCGCAGGGAGTACGAGAGTGCTGTACCGTGCTTGTTGAAAGCGGTGACGATCAATCCGCTCTTGTCTCGACCGTGGTTTATCCTCGGTTGTGCGTATATGCGGGCGGAGAAGTGGGAGGGTGCACGAGATGCGTTTAGTCGATGTGTCACCATCGATGACGAAGATGCGGAGAGCTGGAATAATTTGGCAACCATTTACCTTCGCTTGGACGAAGCGCGCAAAGACGTCAACGAAGAAGGGGACCACGTACCACAGGCAAGTTTCTATGACACACGAGGGGGTAAACTGATCACCACTAATGCTTCCATCCAGGGAAGCGACGCGTCCAATAAAACTGTCTCCTTCTCGAACAAGATACTGGCCTTTCGGGCTCTCAAGCAGGGTCTCAAATACCGCTACGAAAATTGGCGGATGTGGTCCAATTATATGATCGTCGCCATGGACGTCGGTGAACTCTCGGAAGCATGCCGTGCGCAAGCCCGCATCGTTGAAGAACGTGCTGCCAAGATTGGCGCCGAGTGTGTGGATGAACAGGTTTTGGCGCGTCTGGTAGATGCTGTGACCAGGGCGCAAGCTGACCCTGATCCTGATCCTGACCATGATGCCGCCATCACCGCTGCCACTGGCCCGGCGGGGGAAGAGACTCTGACATGCGAGCGGAATGTTGTCATGAATCATCCAAACGAGGGACGTGGATTACCCAGGCGCGTTCTGGATCTCTTTGAGCGGACAATCTTACCCCGCGTATCCTCCCCCCGTATATTTTATGCCTATGCACGCCTGCTGACATGGCAAGCTCGATGGGAAGACGTGCTCAAGGCCTATATGGATGGTTATCGTTGCAGCACGGCAGGGACGCTCGAAAAGGGCGACACGGAAGTTGAAAAATGGCGCGAGGCGGTAGGCGAGGTCGAGGACATTGTGGACATACTCCGAAATTTCGGGCCGCGGGTGCCAGGGTTCAATTGGAAACATCAAGGACGGAGTATCGTGCGGACGTTTGTGGGACGATCAAGAGATTTCCAAGACGAACCAGAGTGGTCCCGTTTACTAGAGATACAGGAGGGGCTTCGGAATGAGTAGGGAATGTGAGCGGTGGTAATATAGGACAGATTGTATCGTCAGCGAGAGATCGGTTCGAATGCAAGTGAAACGAGTTTGTAACGAGGCGAGATGAAAACACGGAAGCATGCAGCTAAAAGGAGCAACAAGACATGGAGGGCAGGGTGTTTCATGACGACAGGCGGTATAGGATCTAGACATGTACTCGAATAGGTATGGTGTGAAAAGGCGAATCCATCGGGGAAACATGTGGGTCATACTTGAACGAGATGTGATGGAACAGGAAAAAGCAAGTCTAGGTCTGCCATTTGAGCGCCATGGCCATGCGATTGAGTGTGAGCGTGGTCAGGATCTCGGTGACAACACAGAGACCGGCATGTCTGATGGTGAGCCGGGCGTTGAACGAGTCTTCGGGTTGACTAAGTTCCCAAGTCGCAACGGTCGTCCGTCCGTCGACACACTCGGTAGGACACGTCAGATACGGACGTCATACGCAATAGTAAACACGAGTCTACCTCCATCTTTTGTGGAAATATTTTCCACTTGAGCTCTTTCCCATGTTGTGTCGTAAAGTAGCGTGATCTATCAACCAGGGTGAGTACGGAGTTGGCTTTGACACGACACTAATCCAATCGACATTTTAAGCTCTTTCCCGCGCTCCCTATTGCGCACACGCGTGCGGGAAGCAATCGGAAAAAAAAAAGGGGGATGACGACGGGAAAAGCAACGCGACGAAAAGGTATCCAAGGATGGATGAAACGCACGTGCTACTGTCTTTTTTTTGTCGGATCTGATTTGCCATCGGGACTTCCTTGCCGTTTCCGTACACGAGAAACCCGCGGGACTTGTTCGGGCCGAAATAGAGGTAGGCGTTGTTTGGGCCCATGATGTCGGGGTGTTGTTGAGACCACTCGGGCTCTCGGGCGACTTGGACGACGATGGTAGGGAGTTCGTGGGCCTAGAAAGTGGAATGGTGAGGTGAGGTGGGTGTAAGGGGGGGAATGAACCAACCGTTTTACTGTGGATGCGTCAGGTGAGTGGTTAGAAGCAGTGGCAAGTAAGGAGGGACGTACACAGTGAAAGCGGGTCTGCTTTCTAGATCTTCAAAGCGGTGAGAGAAGGGGTCGTCACCGAACTGCAAGAGGACGTAGGTAGCGGCCATTAGGAGGGAGGAGGAGGAAGAGGACATTGCTGGAGCTGCCCTTTTGACGAACAAGGATATCTCGATCGGGAAGTCCATGATCACAGCACAGCCACAAGAGAAGCCCACGTGGTATGCGAAGTAGCCACGTGGGAAGCGTGTCTCGGATTAGCTCCTTCCGATGGTTCCGCAGTTTCAGTTCCGTGTCCTTTTTTTTTTTTTTAGTTGTCCGAAACAAAAGGTAATTTTTACTCTAAAAACAATACCCGTCGGCAAATACAAGGAGCCCATTTCCTTCCTCAGGACTCCGTACGTCTCGTATGCCCCTGGGAGAGGCGCTCAGATCAATCATATACTGGGAAACCCAAAGGTCAGTCTAGCTCTCCAACTCCGCGCGTGCGCCATACATACCGTGAACGATACCTGACCAATCACCATCAATCACCGTTCACTGCCACCAAAAACTAACAAGCGAGACACACCGTAAAACAGGGTCCAGACGAGAATAAATGTGAAAATATTGTCCTGGCCAGGGTTGACCAGTTCTCCGAGACCGTCGGAAAGATACTTTGCAGGATTTCCCTTGCAGTTGATGGCGTATATCACAAACGAGGTCGACAGCACGGATAACCCAAACAACGCGAAGCCGTGCCAGTTCTCAAGGCCGAGGATGCCAGCCACAGCGCCAGCAAAGCACGAGGAAAGAAACTTGACAGACGTAAGGGATTGGTTGTGCAGCACGTTGGGCGCAAACACCAGTTGAGCCGCAGGATCAGAGGGCGACGCCATTGGATGCTTGCGATGGAGGGAAGCTGCTGAGAACGGTCGGCATCCCGGGCCACGTCGTCTCACTCATGAGTGGTATAATTCCCACGATCCTAAATGACCCCTATGTCAAGAGCATCCCCAGCTGGTGGTCTTGCATACGGTTCCCGCCATCCGTCGTTTCGTCACTTGTCCTCAGAGCTCCCTCGTGCGTCTCGACTGGCACCAAAATGAACAGTCTGGCGTGGTGGCAGGGCTGTTTTCATTGCACATGGTAGTATGCAGGGACGACTAGGTTTTCGCCAGCCGTTGTGAGAATGGCCGCGTGACGGTTACATCTTAAAGCACCGATATGAAGGATCGCACAACGAGGATCTCGGGCATCGGCCACCCACAAGCCATCTGCCACCGATAGCGCGCGTGTGGTCGGATATCCAATATACAGCACACGACGCATGATCAGATGCGAACTCATCGGGGTATTGAAATCCATCATAGAGTAATACGGATGGACTCAAAGTAATTTCGTCTCAGTTTGTACTAGTAGAATCTGAATTTGCAGCGCCCCTCAGGTGGGCTAGTTCCCTGACGTTCCTGTCGCGCTTCACAACGTGACATGGTCACGCATGATTCTGCTAGTTTCGTTTTCCTGCATTCTAAGACTTGCAGTCAGACATCTTATTCTGAAAGTAATGTCTGTAAAATGACAGAATGTTGACACGTGCTCATCCCAAAATCGGCAACTACAGTAGTCAGCGATTGCGACTTGATCACATCTTATTCTCGCTATCGCTATCTTTAAGTATTGCCCAACCGCAACTCTCACCTCATCCTCCATGTGCAAGATATCGTCAGAAGGCCCAACCATCAAAGTCGGTGTTCTCGGTGCCACGGGGACCGTCGGCCAACGCTTCATCACCCTCCTCGCAAACCACCCCTGGTTCATCATCCACGCCCTCGGCGCCTCTTCCAGATCGGCTGGAAAGCCCTACTCCAAGGCCGCAAACTGGAAACAATCCACGCCAACACCGTCCATCGTGAGAGACACGATCGTACAAGAGTGCCACCCCGAGCACTTCAAAGAGTGTGCCATCGTCTTTTCAGGCCTCGATGCCGACGTTGCCGGAGAAATAGGCAAGTACCCCTCTCTTTCTCTCACACATGTCGGTTTCGTTCTCGGTCCCGCTCGCTAACACGCCGGATCGCGCATCTTGACAGAGGGCGCATTCAGGTCCGCCGATCTCCCCGTCTTTTCCAACGCCAAAAACTACCGGCGTGATCCCCATGTCCCCCTCGTCGTCCCCCTCGTCAACACCGCTCACCTTGTCATGATCGCACAACAACAAGCCCGCCACGATCCACCCCTCAAAAAGGGCTTCATCCTCACCAACGCCAACTGCGCTACGACAGGCCTCGTCGTACCCCTCCGTGCGCTCGAAAAAGCCTTTGGCCCTGTCGAATCGTGCATCGTCACCACGATGCAGGCCATTTCGGGTGCTGGCTACCCCGGCGTACCCAGCATCGACATCATCGACAACGTCGTACCGTTCATCAGTGGCGAGGAAGAAAAGATGGAGTGGGAGACGCTCAAGATTTTAGGCAACATCGTCGATGGGGACAATGGGCTCGAGGCGTTTGATATGCGTGCACGCCAGCCGTTGCGCGTGTCTGCGTCGTGTAACCGAGTGCCTGTCATCGACGGACATATGATGACGGTGTCTGTTCGTTTTGCGCGGCGGCCACCGCCTAGCCCGCAACAAGTGCGTGAGGCGCTTGCTGCGTATACCCCTGATGCGCCGGCTTGCCCCTCCGCTCCTGTGCATGCCATATTTGTGCACGAAGAGGCGGACCGGCCTCAGCCCCGCTTGGATCGGTATTATCAAGATGGTGCTGGTGTCTCTGTTGGCCGGGTACGCCAGTGTCCTGTGTTGGACGTCAAGTTTGTCGTACTTGCCAACAATGTCTCCATCGGTGCCGCAACAAGCAGCATCATTAACGCGGAGGTGGCAGTTCTCAAGGGGATCATCCACTGAAATGCAATGTCGAACAATGCTGTGATTAGTGCAAGTAGTATAGTATATACTGCTAGGTCGAACGTAAGTATGTAGTGCAAGATTTAGGATTAGAAGCAACTGTTGATCAAAAATGATATGTAGTATGGTACTGCGGAAATCTATCACCGCGAACGTGCCAAACATCTTGCCATTGAGTTCTAATGAGCCGTTCGTGAAGTGCGTTCGCGCATCCCAACGAACGTGTCGATTAGCCTCATCATGTTCCCGATGCCCTTCTCCTCTGGAAGCCAATCTCCGTTGTTGACACAGAGAACCTTCATGCGCTCGTGATAAAGGAGGTCCGGAAGCAGTTTTGGCGTAATCAGGAAATATTGACAGCTGTCGGGCTTACAGGTCACATCGACCATTGAATTGTGCACTGCACGTTCTGCACGCTGGTCCATTCCCTAATCGGACCATTTGATGCCGTGTCGTCTGGAGGAGGAGAAACAAGCGCACCTGGTTGATCTCATCCACCAATGAGAATGGCGTTCGTGCTTCTTCTGTCAGACTCATCAAGTAAAGGATAGTCGTTAGGGAGCGTTCCTAAACGAAAAGAAGAACGGCATCAATATGCTGGTTAAAACCCGACTTAGGCGTAGCTTACTCCTCCAGACTGCCTCTGACCAGTCAGAAGCTGCAGCTTCTCCTTGTCACGGAATTTCACGAGAATATCAATGGCCCACTTGTCGTAATCTTCGTGTGGGCTGACCCTGATCTCGCCAGCACATCCAATCCCTGTTCATCCCGTAAGACGCGAAGCGATCGCTCAAGTAACCCAGCTTACGATCAAAGGCAGAAGAAAACTTCTTTCCGATGCTTTCCACGAGTCTTTCGAGCGCGGGTTGCCAGTTCTCCTATTCAGCTGGTCAAGACCTTTAGTCAACGTATGAAATCTTTACATACCCTGGCAGATTTGATTTCCCGTTCCAACCGTTGACTGGCCTTTTCTCTCTCGTTCAATGTCTTCGTTAATTTTCCGATCTGAACAACATCTAGTGCACGTCCAAGAATGACGAAAGGGGCGGAACATACCTCGGCCTGTCTTTTTTCATACTGCTTAATCACACCCGGATTCGCCTGCATGATCATTTCTAGGTTAGCTTGTTGAGTTTCGAGATCCGCCCGCAGTGCCTCCACTGTCCGGTCATGGATAGAGCCATCCTTAACAGCGCCACGTCAGGATCCCGTGGTTCTCGAGAACAATAGTGGAATTTAGGCTGGACGCACCGTTTCCATTTCAGTGAATTGTGCTTGGAATTCTTGGTCCATGCCTTGCACGAGCACGACACTCAAGTCTCGCTTTTCTTTGGCTTCGGCTTTCAGCTCGACGTAGATTCGGTTAGCTGCGCACGAGTGATGAACACATGTCGGCGGAAATAACTTAATGATTCACCTTCCTCAAACTCGGCAAGCGCTCGCTGATACCCTGCATCCTTTTGTTGACACAAGGTATCAAGTGCATTCTTGTTGGCACCGACTTGTAGAAACTCAAGCCCACTACGAGTGGCAGCTGTTTGATCGGCAACAGCGGCATTGATGAGTTGCTGTATGTTGGGGAACAGGTGAGCATTCACAGCCGACAGGCGCGGATAGAAAACTGACAGTATACTCCAGTGAGATTTTTACACGCTTCCTTGACAATCCTAGTAACATTCTCCTGAGACGAGACCGTTCCTCGTCAGCTGAGGGTGCACTTTCTAGCTCCTTGAATTTATTCTTGTTGGTCACTGCAAATGGAGCGCAGCACTTAATATGAGATTCTACTGAATATGAGGTGTTAATTTGACCATACCGATCTTGGCTTTCAATGTTGCCACATGCTTCTGTGTATCGATCACTGTCTTCTTGCGATCTTCGAGGGCTTTCTGCAAATGGATTTAGCTGCGCGATACTATCAATTAAAGAAGGGCACCTGACAAATTTCTTCTTATATGTGGTTTCCTTCGCTCTGATGGTTTGCTCCTCTGCTGCGAGGTTGTTGGCGCCTTCATTGATGCCTTCAAGAGCTTGCCTGGCGTCGTGGATAGTTCGATCCAGTTGTTTTTTGATCTCGGGATCAACTGTAACCCAGCAACGTCACATTGCATAATGTGAAGCTTTGGAGCAACCCACCAACACTGCTAACGAGATTGCGAGCTGGGCGGACTTCACGCGTCGTGTTCTGCGCGGCACGTTTTCCGTATCGCGAGCGCTGGACAATGTTGATCACGTTCCCAGCGATGAAGGTAGCGGAGCCACCTCCGCGAGGACCAATACGCGAGACAGCATCCATAGCCTTAGTTACGTCGACCTTTGAGCCGTCGAGGGCAATCGCCTGCATGGAATGTGTAAATCGAATGAAAAAAAATAACAAAGAGATGACGCACCGTACGATGCAGATTTATTTCCCGGCTCAAGTACCACAACAAGCCATCGGGACAAGTGATCTTATCAATACCGTAGGTGTCAAAACCCAGGCTCTTGAGCTATTCAGGGAGTTAGAAGAGTCCTCTAGCGTTGGCAGCCGGAACAAACCTCCTCCTCATTCATGGGCGGGCCACTGAGTTCTACCTTGGGACGGAACCAAGTGTTGATTCTCGCATCCTTCCTCAAGCCTGCTTCATTTGAATCGTTCAAGCAGCGGTTGAGTAATTCATAATCCTCTTCGCATTGTGCGACCAGGGTCTAAATGCAAGCATTAGAATCACCATAAACCAATGCGTCGATGGACATTTACCTTCAGTTGATTGACATTGAAACAAGCTTCCACAGCGTTCGTGAACCTCTTGTCTGGTACGTTACAACAGATCATGGGTGGCTCAAATACTTCCATCTTGAACCTGCTCTGATTGTTGCGAAGCCATGCGACTGCGTCGGCGTGGTCCCGATCCCATTTACGGAGGCTCTCAAGTTTCCGATGTCGCTCATCTTCCAGATTTTGTAACCTGACGACGTAAATTATGAGAGCACAGACCTAGGGTGAGCAATTCTCTTACTGGCCCATAGCTTCGTCGATCTTGGCTTTCTGGGCGGCTGAGGCATCGATATTAGTCTTCTGACGGTCTTGGAGTTCCTCCATGAGGAACTTCGTGTGATTATGATCCATATTCAACTGGCGCTAATTGTGGCATGCTGAACGTCACCAATCGCTACACTGTGTAAAGAGATGTAAACGTACGATCTCATTGTTTATTGGGTCTAGCTCTTCCACTTTTGGAGGATTGTCGATCTCGTTCTGCATCTTCCTGATCTGGTTCTCGAGGTCCTTGATTTTCTTGGCGCGATCCTTCTCAGCACGCTTCAATCCATCGAGCGTGTTAGTGACTTCCTCGGCGTCATTTTCCTGCAAGGATTTAAGTGCTTGTCGCTCAGAGGGAGAGAAAACTCACAAGTTTATCGCTGTCAAGCCATTTTGCTTTCATCTGCTGGAACTTTGCCTTGGATGCATTCTTCTTCTTCTCCCTAGCTTTCTCGAATTCCTTGTACTGGGAAGCCAACTGTCTACACAACGGTTAACCAGCTGATTCACCACGAAGGGAATGTAGACGAACTCGCGCTTTGCGTGCACAGGAGCATTTTTGTCTTGGAGTTCTTTAACACGAGCATGAAGCTCACGCTGACGTTCCTTAGCTTGTGCGTAGCGTTCCTTCGCCTCGTGGTACTCGTTGACAGGGATCAAAACCCTCAATATGGAGATCTGGGTAATGTCAAGGCAGAGGTCAACTGGGAAGAAATCAGCCATGCCTCTCTCTCGATCTTCAAGCGCTCTTGATACCGTGCTACCTCCCGCTCAAGCTGAGCATTTCGCTCCTCCATCACTCTGAGCGATTCTTGTTCCTCTTTTATTCGCTGCGACGAGTGTCAACAAACCAATAAATCTTGGTATGACGAGTACACATCACCTCTTGTACAGATTTGAGCTCTTTTCCAGCAGTAATGAGGGTATTGTGCCACTTTGTTAGATTAGGGTCACCTGCAGCTCGCTGAGTTTCCCTAAGTAGCTGCTGGGGAGTCATCTGCGCAAACTCGGAGACTTTATCTTGAGGGAGAAAAGAACTAGAGGGCGCATATATGCACTCAGTATGAGATATAATACCAGTTCGCCGATTTCCATTACCAAAGGTTGCCGATTTGAACGTTTAGTTTCGCCATACGGTTGGATATGTCTTTTCCAGTAGTCTGCTGGCCATTGAGAGTGAACGTTGATGACCTAGTCTTCGCGCTGATGTTGCGTCGAATGACAAGGTTCCGCTCCCCTTTGGGTGCTTTCAGTTCAATTTCGATATACCCTGCTTCCTTGTCATTTTTAACAAAAGAACTGATCTCGCTAGCGCGACCCAAGATCTAGAAGGCAATCAATCCCTGAACTACCGAACAAATGGGGTTGACTGACACTAGGGGGCCAATTCAGACCAAGACAGATCGCACACGAGATACTACTCTTTCCGGTGCCGTTGGGACCGAAAATCATGTTTAGATATGGACCTGGGCAGAACTCCACCCAATCGTAGGTGACGAAGTTCTGTAACTGAATTCGGACTATAGACCCGGGAATGTAGCTGTGAAGATGCCGTAAGAGTAATCCATTTCAGGGCACCAGAAAGGAGTGGCCTACCCATCGTCGCCTCGCGGAAGCGTTTGAACTTGTTCTCGTTTCGGGCTCGAAGGCACGGAAGCGCCAACTGAGTTGACCCTGGCGCGTTTGCGTCGTCTAGGTGTTTCCTCACCCTCTTCGTCGCCGACCTCTTCACCTTCGGCGTCTTGATCTATCCCATTTTCCCCTCCATCGTTGGGTTGAGAGGGTACCTGCGACTCGTCCTCCTCTTCGTCAGACTCGACGCGTCGTGCTTTCCCTTTTTTGGTATTCTCCTGTTTGACATTTACCCCATTTCCTTGCGTGTTAGCGCCGACGTTCTCCTTGAGAGAGTCATCATCGTCCGTGATCGTTGCACGCGTGCGACGTGTCATTGCTGTCGCGGTGTCGAGAGGCGAAGGACGCGAAGGCGGAAGGGAAACGCGTCCCAGATTGAATGGGACTTTAGGGCAGGTCATTTCGAGTCACGGGTCCGTCACTTCCGTGACTATCTACTCTTACTACCATCACGGATGAGCATCCGGAGAAAGAGTACTACACATGACCTTGCCACCCTCCGTTTGCACCCAGATGGGTCTCGCGTCCAGCAGTCTTCAGTCAATGCCAGACGTCGCACGGCACGTTCCACCGTTATAGATGCCAGGGGAAACTGGATTGCCAATGATGCCGGGGGCAAGACTTTGGTCAAGACACGCAGGAGCATCGGCAGCATACGCACGGATGATGCGGACGGCGAATTTATCGACCTCTCTGGTGATGAGGAGGAACGCAGCCAGAGTAAGGGTAAGCAGCGAGCTTGCGATAACCAAATTCCGCACGAGGATCCGCTTCAAGAGCCGGAGTCGGGACGATTGAATACAAGGACTAGACAGCGTCTCTCCTTCATGGGCGATCTGAGTTTCCTAGACCCTCCTCCCCGCTCTGTCTCGTCTCTCGACCAAGATACGGATCATTCAGACACCACTTTTGCACGAGAATCTTTTGTTTCTTTCCCGGACCCAGCCCCTGTAAGCTCATCACCCTGTACATGGTTCTTCCTTGACATCATTCGAGGATCTGTTGAAGTCCATCCATCATTTTGCCAGCTGCTACTATCGTGAACGAGGCCAGCTATCCGACAGCAGCAGGGATTATCGCGGAATGAAAAAGGAAAGGCGCAGGCAATCGCAAGAAAATATCCATACTCTCGCTGCCAACACCCTCAAACACCAGGATATCAACTCCGAGACCGAAAGCATGGAAACAGAGGACGAGACTACGGAAGAGGATGAAGACGAGAGCGAGGTTATGGATACGGAGGACAACGGAAAAGGACACGAAACCAAAGGTGACACTTACAATAAGGATATGTACAAAGCTTTAGATGGCTCTGCCCTAATGGCCATAGGTCCGTCGTCAGCCATTGATCCCGAAGCTGGCTTAACGATCACAGGTATCGTACTGCAGGAATATGTGGCACATACACTCTCATCAAAACTTCGCACTTCAGAGGAACCTCGAAGCCCGAAACGAAGAAGAACCGGGTAGCGGCACCGTAGTAGTCAATCTTTTGCTGATATGTCCGTCACATGAGATGATAGAATGCAGATATATAATGCAGACTGCGAAAGATGCACAACGAAGAGTGATTACTATCTTGACGATGACGAGGGTGCTGATATTTTGTTCCTGGAGTCAAGCTTCAAGACGTATTCGTCCGTCAAAGTACCGTCCTCCCATCGTTTTAGAATATTATTCCGGTAAATACCCGGATTTGGCCCGCCAAATACCTTGAGTCGCGCCATGCGCCGGTCTCGAAGTTTGTTCTTGGGTAGCATGCCTGAGACAGCATGATAAATGATCTATAGGTGGATGAATTTCCAGAAATCTGAACAACAAGGGAAAGAAACGTACCTCATTCGGCTTCTTCTCCATCATGGTCTTGTAGGGGGTTTCCTTGAGACCACCTGGATACATGGTATGTTTTCGATAAACGAGTTGCTCGTCTTTTCTCCCCGAGACTTTGATGTTCCGCGCGTTGGTCACCACGACATAGTCACCGCAGTCCACTAGACAAAAATCACACCAGAATCAAAGGTCTAACATGATTGTACTTACAACCCTTGTCGTATATGGGCTTATGCTTGCCCATGAGCACAAGCGCTATCCTCTCTGCGAGTTTTCCTAGCACCCTGTCCGATGCGTCGACGTGGCGCCATACCCGGGCGTATGCAAGTGCTGTCTGTCATTTTTCTGAGTCAGTCCAACTCTCAGCAAAAGGGACGAAAGATATCCATACATTACCAACGGCTTGAGACATCCTTTGATGCCAATGGCAGAGCCACAGCTTTGAGCACATTCGCACATTTGCTTATGTCAGCGCACAAATCCGATCCAAGGCAGGAACAACGGGACTCAGTGGTCTGACCGAAGAAGGCACGGCTGTATGAATCTACACTCCAAGGATACATTGTACATATAGAAGACGAGCAAGAGGGATAACTAGCAGTCATTAGACTTGTTTAACTCGGCTTTAATCAAGTCAGCTCCCTAAAATCTCAACGGTTAGTGATGAGTCATAGCCTGACGGAAAGATATTCGCTCGCCTTTTCTCCAATAGCATAAGCAGTGTCAAGTAAATGTGCAGCGAGGTGGAGTGGCGCAATAGACATATCTACTACCCGTACGTTTTGCGTTCCGCTACCGCGTCTGTTGTAGTCAACACTGAACAAAACGCACCACATGCACGTACTAGATACGGAGGTTCTCATCGACGACACCGCCGAGCGGTTGTGGCGCCATCGCTGCAGTACCTGGATTTTTATTAGAGAGACAAGGGAAAGGATATCGCAGGACACCCCGTACCAATGGGATGCCCACTAGATTTAAGGTAGTTGCGTACGAATTCCTCGAATTGAGCCTCGGTTTGCACCTCTGGTCCGGGCGTACTCGGTGCAACGATGATGTCTTTCAGGGGTGCTGTCTCAGAGAGCTTGCGTACAAACTGCATTGCCTTTGTCAAGATCTTTGTGTCTTATGTTCACACAGTCAAACTTGTAACAAGCGTCAGATTGAAAACGAAAAAAATATTCACCGTGCAGGTTGTTCAAATACTGTGGATCAATGCTGGGCGGTGCCAGTGGCTCGGAGGAGGAAATATGCTGTTAAGGAAAGGTTATGGTCGAAATACGCTTGGGAAGTAAGGGACCGTACTACTGAACCACGTGCGACAGGATGCTAGTGTGAAAGTAACAGTGAGTTAGCGCTAATAGGACTGGGAAAAACCGGATGTTCACGCACAGGTAGTAATACTACGAAACTGATATAGGATGTGTTATCCTTAGGGTCAGAAGCGAAGACTTTGGGGACCATGATAAGCTCCACATCACCCACGTCATCGTTGTCCAAGAATCGCCTCTGAATTGCCAGCTGTTTCTTGTAAAAGCCGTTACTTGCGCGAAGAATTTCTTTGTCCAGCTCCGTCCTCAACTCCTCCACTTCTTTTTCCGTCAAAAAATTCTTGAGCTTGAAGAAACCGTAGGCAGAAACTGTCGTTGCGTATGCGCCAGTCCTCTTCTCAGAGCTGGAGAACCGTGCTGGGTCAGCGATATATTGTAACAGACGCATAGAGACGCTGACTATTCTTTCGCCTGCTCTGCCCTGTATTTAGGATCAACTCGTAGTTTGTCTATCAACATATGATAAGTAACTCAGCTCTTAAAGTCAAACTGAAGCTCACCCAAAGTGAACACGCCGTCCTTGACAACAAAGTCGGAGATTACAAGTGGGTGCTCTTGCAGGTTCTCGCCGACAGTGGGAAGGCTGACTATAGGTGTGATGTTGAATTTCGAGAGTATCTTAGGGTTACCAATCCCACTGAGCTCGAGAAGTCGAGGAGTATTGAGCGTACCTGTTAATGAGATCAACCATGTCACTTATCTGGGCATTCGAGGCGCTACCTGACTCACCCGTAGACACGATTATTTCCTTGCTAACTTTCAACTCAAATGCGGGTAGCGAGTTAACAGGGCCCGGGGACTCCCAGTCAACACCTCCCAGGCATGCCAATCCGACCGCCTTAGCGCCTTGACCGGAAGCGTGGGAATCAAATAAGATCTTTGTTGCATAAACATGCTTGAGGACGACAACGTTCGATTGAGGCACAATCGATTCGGGCTCCCTCAAATAAGCGTTGGCAGCGTAGGATCGCGTTCCCTGTTGCCGGTTCACTGCAATATCAATATTGAACATGCCAGTTGAAACACCATATCCCTGAGTATTGACATCAGTTCCGTCGTGTTCAAGTTATAGCGTAAAGAGGTTGCATACAGGGGTCCTGTTCGTCTTGATGCCAAATTTGAGGGTAGTTTCAATCGTCGGCTGCAACAGGTCCGTGTAAATATTGTTATGCGTGGAGTGTACCGGCCCGGAATGTCCACGTAATTCTGGTTCTTTCAGCCACGCCTCCTCGTCTTCCTTCTTTGTAATTCCGGGGAATATTTGATCTGTTCCCCACACGTATGCTTCATAGCGTTCTTCCGCTTTGAAATACGGGAGGAGAGCTTGCCAGTCCCACCCATTACCGAATGCATTCCAGGCGTCATACTCGGGGCCGGAAGCGCGCATCCT
>JBBPTD010000151.1:0-47811 GCA_038093895.1 Boletus aff. mottiae | reverse complement strand
CACCATCACTGTGAAGAAAGAAAGAAGATCCATGGGAGTTGAGAACACTATCCATAACAGCATCATAAAGAGTGATCTGCTGAGGATTGAGAGTGGGAAGCCCTCTGTCAATATATGCCTGCTGCTCCTTTCTGTTGTAGTTCCTTTGCTCAAAGATGAGCTGGTTTCCTCTATGACGGCCCCAATCATTTTGTGGTCTAGACATGGTAGGAAAGTCCTCCAAGCTTTCCCATGTTTCCTAAGTTCTTAATCAATGAGGTGTAATCCATAGTCATAAATTTGTTCTTGAGAGGGCTCAACAATGTGAAAGGTCTGAGTGAGTTGGTGGGCAAGATCATCACATAAATGATATTTGGGAGCTTCCCATAATCAATGAGGATTTACAGAAGCACAATGCACTGAAATGACAATGAACAGATGGTGCAGCTGATAGCTGTTACACTTGGCCTAGGTAGGGACGAGCATAGCCTTGAAAGACTAAGTGGAGGGTTCAAAGAGATAGTGTGCACTTAATGGTAGCATGAAGTTCAAGGAGGAGGTTCCACTTTAGAGCGGGAACAGACTCAGTCAAGGGTTTCAAGGGTTCAAGGATTCAAGGCGACTGGTAATGAGTCAGAAGGAGCCAAGACAAATAGATGTGATTTGAGGAGATCTAGGCTAAGATACAAAGGATAGGTATCATGGGTTTATATACCTGGTCATAAGGTTAAGGGTAGGCATAGTTAGGGCAGATACAGAGAGCCATAGAATGGAATGGAAGGTGGAGGAAGTAGTCACTGATGAAGCAAGTGAGATAACAGACAACAGATGGATATTTGTGGATGAGTCAGCAACAAAAAGAAATAGTGTCCAAGGTCGAGAATTGAACTGGCAAGTTCAGTATGAGTACAAGTGTAAAAGTGTAAGAATAAAAGAGAAAGAACAAGTTGTAACAATAGCTTGTCTTGAAGATGACTGCTTCCTCTAAACACAAAAGCCATTCTCTATCATCCTGCAAGAGACCACATGTATAGCAGACCTCCTTGAAGTTTTCATATAGATGACCATTAACAGTTCAAAGGTCTTTATAGAATATGGCATCTATTGGTAAGGAAATATGAATTATGTCTCATGAATATACAATTATGATCAATCTTACCTTTAACCACAGTAAGCAGAAGGTGCAAATAAAATGCTTCACCAGCAGTAACAGATACAGAGTACATGTGTCCAATGGGCTTATATCTTTGACAGACTGTCCAAACTGCTCAGCTCTTGTTCCACATAAAATGCTTGGGAAAGTCTTAATAGAGATGATTGTGAGCTCCAGCTTCAATAAGATCAGGATCTTGATTGGCTTTAAACCATTCAAGTAGTTGGGTGTCCTTGACATTGTTGAGCACATTTCAACCTTATCTTCAGCTTGGAAAACTATGGATTGTTGACCAGGAAGATGGACAGACAGACAATAGACAGCTGGCCACTCCATATGCATGGGAAATTCAAAGATGTTATGGCAAGCTTGAGTGGACAATATATATCTGGCATCAAGATAGGAGCAGATTTCATTCTTACCTTCTGTGAGGACAGTGGTATGATCTGGACCCTTGTAGATGTATTTGTGGATATACTTGACAGCCTTGATGGATCCACAGACCTCCAGATTGATATGACAATCAAACTGCATCAACAGTTCTCTTGTATGAGAAACTACAACTTTGTTGTCAAAGACATTCTGACGTTTCTGAATAATCCTGCCATTGTCAGGATGAGCATAATCAGGATATCCATCCTCCTTGATGATGGTCTGATCTGTAAAGGCCTTGGGAAAGCACTTTTTGCAGATATTGTTTTCCAAACATCTTTGAGGAGAGCAAGGACCATGAAGCATGCACTTGGAAATAGCAGAGTGAAGTTGGGGATGGATCTGGGGATCTGGAATTTGTGCAGAGATAATGGCATCAATTTGCTGGACAGTGATAATCTTGTCTTGTTGTTCCAAAAAGATCAAGAGATGCATGTGAGGAAGTCCATGCTTTTGATATTCAATGGTGTACTCAAACCCAGCCACTTGTCCAAAGTATCTATCATGAATCTTCTTCAGCAATGCTTGTTGCTTGGCATGGAAGACACATGCAACCAAATCTGGCCTATCTATAGTTGTTTGACCTAGATAATGATAAGTGTTCAGATTTGTGAATAATCTCTGAGTTCAAATATATACACCAGGAAGCAGATTTTGAGAGATTTCAGGCTAGCTTCCATTAGCAGTCATGGTGAGGAATACATCAGGCTTTCAGAATTCTCAACAAATGGCCAGCGAGTTTTGAAGCAGCTGCTGCATATAGCAAGGGCCACCCTTGTGAGTGGAAGGAAGAATGACATGACCAACTTGACTCAAGTTTTGGCCTTCACCACCATCTTGATGCAGGCAATTTTACAATCCTTGATATAGGTCAGCTCTGAGTGTCTTTTGGTTTTTAGTAGCCCAAGTAAGATTGGACTGTTCAATGAATGCTCAGCCATCACAGGTGAATTCTTGAAAAAGCCTTCCTCCTTTGAAGAGATCTTATGGCTCTACCTCAGATGGATGTATATAAAGTTGGTAGGCATATCAAAGAAGTTGTGTAATCTTCTTGAAATGATGTGCTGCATTTCCATTGCACTGTTGCAAGGGTACTTCCAGATGCCAACCCTCCTCTCCACATGGAAAGATGTAGTGAAAGATAGGATGGATGGAGATTGCTGATTCAGCATAGACCACCACCTTGCAAACATACAATGATGTCACAATTCATCTTCACATTTTCAAAACCATCTCCAGGAACAATTGCAGCAACCTCTTCCACAGTGGGTAGATTATATCTTCTACCATCTGCTGCCTGTTGCAAATGGAGACACATGTGGACATCAGTATGCTTCTCAGGAGGTTTGGCCTAGATGATATTATATATATAAATTGATTTGCATAAAATATGACTACTCACCCTCATAATATCATAGGTCTGTTTGTAAAGTGGAGCATAAGGATGAATTTCTCTGAGAGTGGTATGGAGATCCAGTAAAATGACAGCATCAAGTTGAGAGTTACATTGGATGTGTCTATTTGTTGCTTCCTCTAGGTTGTAAATATAACGCTGAGCATAGGATGGCTCTAATCCATCAGGTGGTATGAGTGCACCATGAATTTGAAAAGATGCTGGCCCAGTCCCTTGAATAGTAGCATTGTTTATATTAGTGCCCACAGAGGTAAATGCTAGAGTATTGTTGTATTGTCAGATTTTCTTCTTGAAATCTTTGGTATCCCAAGAATCATCAAATAACTCCTGCAGACCATGTGGCCATTCTTGTATGTGAGGCAGATTAATCTGACCTTGAAGACAACACATTTCAAAATGTGGATTTCGAACACCTGAATTGGAGAGTGTTTCTGAAATGAAATGCAAAGCTTGGCAATGAGAACATTGAATGTTCATGGGCCCAAGAGAGTGTGGCTCAATTAGCTCTGTATATATTCTACCACCTGGTAGAATGTGATATAAAGAATGTGGGTTATGATTGGCATCATCAGAGTCACTGGAACTGGAATCTGATGGATCAGGATCAGAAGGTGGTGCAGGTGGTGGTACATGTGATGTGGGTAGTGGTCTTCTAGGTATAGATGGCCCAGGAGAAGAAGGAGATGGAGATGGAGGAGGTCCAGCATCAAATTGTTGTTGCTGTCTCCATTGATCTTGCTCATATTGTTCTGTAGAGCATTGTGTTACGCTTGGCCCGGGTAGGGACGAGCGTAGCCTCGAAAGACTAAGGTTCAAAGGTTCAAAGAGATAGCGTGCACTTAATGGTAGCATGAAGTCCTAGGAAGACGTTCCACTTGGGGAACACAAGGGTTTCAAGGTTCTAAGGTTCAGAGGTTCAAAGTGACTGGTCGAATGCCAGAAGGAGCTTGAGACAGGGAATAGATTCAAGGTAGTGATCGAGGAGATCTAAGCTGAAGTACAGGGATAGGTATAGCGGGTTTATATACCCGGTTACAAGACTAAGGGTAGGCATAATCAGGGCAGGTCATAGAATGTGATAGAAGGAGATAGAACGTGGGGGAAGTAATTGCTGATGAAGTAATTGAGATAAGAGATAGGAAAAGTAAGCGTTGGTGAGTCAGCGATAAAAGAAATAGTGTCCACATAGAGGATCAAACAAGCGAGTTCGATGTAAGTACAAAACGAGTACTGGAGAAGCATAAAGAGAAGAAAAAGAAAGAACGAGTTGTAACACATTGACTATATTTATGAAGAGCTTTCTCAACCAAAGCTTGTGAAAGCTGATGTATCTGATTTATTTCATTTTCATGCTGAACCTGCCGGAATTCCTCCTGCTCCTGCTCTAATAGTCTTTGCTTCTCCAACTCTCATTGATGTTGTGCTAGCAATTGAAGCTCCAATAATCTCCACTGCTCTAACTCTTGCTGCCATTCTGCTAGCTACTGCTGCTCCCAGAGTCTTTGTTGTTGCAACTCCAATTGTCTTTGGTGTTCTATTTATTGAAATAGTCTCTGTTGTTGTAATTTCAACTGCCTTCTATGCTGTATGTTCTCAGGCCCAGGCCCAGGACCAGCTTGAGCAGCAGAAGAACAATGATTGGACCTTCAATTACACCGATTTTCATGAGTGGCATTGAAGTTTTTCATCAATCTAGCATTGTAGTCCACTCTGATATTTGCAGGCTGTAAAGGTGATATAGCAAATGCCTGATAGCCCATGGGGGGTTGCTGATGTGGTTGGACAGGGAAACCAGCAGGCAACCATATTGGAGGTGGAGCAGATTGATTAAAATAAGGCAACAGTGCAGCAGGGAGAGGTGGTGAGGGTGAGTGTAAATGATGCATTCTCTGAACATCATGGTGCTTGATCAAATGGCATGGTATACCTGGGTATTGATCCACACGTACTGGAGGATGGAACTAAATTTTTAATCAATATCATATTATAAAGCAAATCCATAACTATAGTATGACATACCATCAAGGTAGGATTTAATGGGAATGCATTTGGTTGTTGGGGCTGGTGGTGTCCAGGTGGTGAACCCATTTGACATCACTCACGCTCAGCTTAGTGAGCAGCTTGTTGTGCTTGTTGTGGTGAAGTAGGGGATGTAGCCCTAAATCAAATTAGATATGTCATGGTACCCATATTCAACACCATTACACACATTGTTTTGCCCACTTTGAAGCTCAATATTAGATTGTTGCAAGTTAGATTGTTGCAAGCTGAACAGCCAAATGTATCAGTAAAGAGGCCATTTACATTTGTCTGTATTGTTGTACCCACAAATGCTCAACACAGGGCTGCAGGGGAAGGGTTTTATTGCAATCACTCAAGTATGCTTCAATATAATTGAAGTAGCAGCCCTTGTGTAGTAATTTTGGTAGTCAATTGTAGTTATGTCAAGTGTTATGTAACTCAAGTGCTTACTTCCCCCATGTAAGGCCTGGTCATTTGTTTGGTTAAGTTTGCCACAGGGCACATGAGGCATGGTATTACATGTCCACCAAATCACATTTTTAGCAAGCCACATGGTTTTCTCTAATTGGTGACAGCAAACAACACAGCTGATGTATACTACAACAGATGTCGCCAAGTTTGGTCCTCTGCTGTCATCCGCTCACTTTTTAGATTGTCGACATTGTTGTGGTCATAGTCATACTACTGCATTGTCATCATTGATGTGGCCTTGGTGGTCATGCACTGTGTCATCATTGTCACTGTTGACATGGTGGTGGTCACACAGCAATAATGTTGTCACCATTAAAGTAGCTATCATGCCATCACATGGTCACTGTCATCATCAGAATGGTTGTACCACCATGTCATTGTTGTTGTCAATATGATGGTGGTGGTTGTGCTTGTGTTGCATCACAGTCATCAAGCTGATGGTGGTGGATGTTGTGTTGTTATTGTGATGGTGGTGTGTCACTAATGTCATCACCGCTGATGAAGTGGAGTTGGTGGGTATTGTGTTGTTGGTGATGATAAGATGGTGGTGGTCATGCTGCTATGCTGTCAACAGTAGCATACTTTGTGTGTGGTTGTCATGCTGGTGGTTGCAATAGCACAGCATCACACACACAAAAAAAAAATACAAGTTCCAAGTTAGTTAAGTGTAAATCTATTAGCAATTAATGCTAATTCATACCTGTAATGTCATGCTGTACAATGACCACTGTGTTGGACTGGGGCTCTGAGTTAGTGGGCTGATTGTGACACACTGTAACCATATTGTGGGGCTGTGTACTTGTCACATTGCTATGTGTGGTAATGTGATATGCTGTGATGTGCTGTAAACCCTGTGCCAAAATAAGGGGGTTTGCTGATGAGTCTCTACAACCCATCTCTGATGCATTAACACAGTAGTCAGTAGTCAAAGCTTTAACACACTTACATGCTTTGCCTTCACTTCCCTCCTTCCTTCCTACTTTCAACCCCTCTCTTCATAAATACATGTACATGATGGCCCAAAAAACCCTTGCACAGAAAATGGTTGAAGAGACTCAACAGAAGATGCTCAACATCCTGACTTGGGTTGGTTGGCCAATCCCACCCAGCTCATCATATTCGGTGGTGTGGCAAGAAGCAATGGGAGCATTAAGAGAGGAATTGGTGCATGTTACAGTTCCCAAACAATGTATCCAACACTAACTTTACACAGAGAATCATCAAGGCCACATGGGACAACAATACCAAGATCCCTTGGTGGATTGTCACCTGTGAGATCAAGTTGGCTCAGATTGGCCTGGATCAGTATCTGTCCTGGGACAGGATCTGCCAGGGAAACATTGAATGCCACCCAAATCATCTCTGGCTCCATCCCATCCCCACCCCCATTGTTGCCAACTCTGTCACCTCAGTCATGGTGGCAGAGAGTACTTCTGAGGAGGAAGGCAAATCTGTCGATTACAACAGAATCACCAGTCAGCCTGATGTGCTACTGCCGCCTGTAGTGCAGAACGACCCAATTCCGGTGGATGAAGAAGCACTGGAAACAGGGCCTATTGACAAAAGGAAGGGGAAGGAAATCAATTTACCCCTTCCAGAAGGTCCAGCAATGACCAATACCAAAGGGAAAGATAAGGCAGTCATTCAGGATAAGGAAGATGAAGAATGATCCTGAGGTCAGTCAAGCATATGGTCATTGGTTGCAAGAGTGTCAGGAGGTGACAGAAACCGAGCCAAACTGAGCATGAGGTTCACAGCTGCCAAGGCTTCTAACACCCCCAAGTCCCTGGAAGTGTTGAATGCTCCAGAGGCCTCTGGAGCTGCTGACAACACTGATGACATCCCCCATCCAGCGTGCAAAAGCTGCAAAACCAAGGACATCACCTGCATGCCCTGGCCAGTCCATCTCATGCCCTGAAGACCGCTCAAAATCTTGCCTCCAAGATGATTTAGGAATGACTTGGAAATCAATGTAGTACCTGATGGTGGTCATTTTGGGTATAATGGCCCACCCATTGAACAAATCAACCAATGAGATGACATGGTCAGACTTGAGTGAGATGGTAGTGAGAATTCTGAAGATCCCAAGCTTGTTCAATTCCTCCCAAACTTTTTTTGTGATGAATTCCTCATTCAAGTTTGAGGGTTGATACATAGTGAGAATATGAGCTGGTCTCTGAGGTCAAGTGTCAGTATGGCACATAAGTGAAAGAGGGTTACCAGGAACCTGAGAAAGTGGCTGCCATTCAATGCCATTGGTATCCATGATGACTTCCAGTGTCACTTCATAGCCACATGCTCTAAGTTGTCTGTGGTCATCTCCACCACCTCTGCCCACATCATCATTGTTGTTGTTATCTGTACAACAATGCTTCCTGCTGTGGCTGGTAAGGTTCTTGGTGTGGAATGACTTCAAATGGTGATCTTTGATCCCATTATGGAGCTTGGAAATTGCATCTGTCACAGTTTCATATGGGTCTTAGTCTAACTCCACAAAAAGAAGGTTGTACAGGAAGCATACAAACTTGACATGTTCATGCACTGTAAAACAAGTATCAAGGGTGCTGTCCCAAAGAAACAAGCTGATAAGAAGGTGGGTGCAAGATAATCTTGTCCCAGGGATTCTAGGAAGTTAGATGGGTTGGAGAGTGTAACCAAAGACATCTGAACACAGTGAAGAAGGATCTAAAGATGATCTGAATGGAAACAGAACAACAGATCTAAAATGGATGTGGACACAGACACAGATGTGGACATTGACACAGATACAAATGGATACAAATGGAAGGCTTTGGATGACATATGACAATGACCAATGAAACCTTCTATAAAGATAAAAGGAAAAGTAGCTAAAAAGGAGATTCCTTTTGAGTCTGTTACAACAGTATTTATAGTCCAGGGCATACCCTTGGACCTTTATATCAAATAACTGGAAGTAGATGCAGTGTAGTAAAACTTCAAGGGCACCAAAAATTTTCAAGGTCTCAAAAACTTCTATCATGATAGGGATACATTATATGTGAAAGGGTTTGGTGGTGATGCCACACAATCCTTCTATGCTGTGGTGCCTCTAGACTGGTCGAGACTGTCCAGAAATGTCTGGAGCATCCATTCTTTGGTAACACAGTCACTACAAGTCATATCAAGCATCAAAGTAGGAAAACAGATCATGTGAAGGGTGCACATAAGCAAACATGACATCAGTAGTCGACCCGGTAAGTAGAATGGATATGGGTGAGAACATGAATGAAACGGATACATATAGATCATGGACGGATAGATGGATAGGTAGATAAATGAATGGCAGGAGACTTGAGGATGATTGCCTAGTGACTGTAAAGTGGGAAAACAGCAGGATATGAACACAAGGAACCTCAGGTTCCTACAACAGTAAGACCTCAAGCTCTGTTGCATTCATCTTACATCAGCAAATCCTCACATCACTTTACATTACTTTAAGGCACTTTGACAATTTAATTAAGTAAGTAATTTTGTGAGCTAAAGTTGTTGAAGTCCATAAAGCACTAAAGTATCACACTCCAACCAAGTGACACTGTGACAGCATAGCATCACAGACAATGGACTTGGTAAAAAATTCAATCCATCCTCTGACCTATATGATATCTGCAGGTCACCCCACCAGATCTTCATACAATATTAGTATCACCATTGCCATTGCTATTGCTTAGCACTCAGTGCTCAACATTCACCATCAAGACAGCAACAATGACAACAATGCCACTATGCCACCACCACACCTCAGTTGACAATGGCATGACAACAATGTCATGCCACCATCCATGCCACCACCACCTGCTGGGCAATGTCATGACCCAGAAATCACCAAGTCCAACTCCAGTCAACTCCAAAATACCTCAGACTACCTTTTACCCTCAGACCTTGATATTGTCAAGTACAACTCCATTCCAACTCCAGAATACCTCAGACAACCTTTGACCTCAAGTCAATAAACATATCTCAGACTTGTACCTTCAAACTCTGTACCTTAATTAATCCTTTTCAGCTCTACTCTTCATTCCACCTATTAATTGGTACAATCTGTGGCTATATCTCCATGCTCTGCTTGATCATCACTCTACTCCTATGTACATCACCTTTGCACAATAGTTACAGACCCAGATCTCCTCTGGATTTTTAATGTATATAACACTCCTGTATTCTCTGTTGTACAGTAGTATGAATATCTCGTCTACACTATTCTTGTCATCCCATATGACTTATCCTATCCTCATCTCTCATGCATCTTCATTGTGAACCTCTGAAATATGAGGACCAGTGAGTCTGGCAAGTACACAACACATAAGTCCTGCATCAATGTCCTCAACAACTCCGCTCCTCAGTCCCTCAGTCCTTCAACATCTCCGGACATTACTGCTAGTCAGCAATCCACATTGGACCTCCCATATATCAACCCTGAATGGACTTCGGTCAATCACCTTTGGACTTGAGGCATAACCTCAACAGCTCCAGACCTCCGCCAGAGCTAGACCAAGAAGAAAGATAGAATATAGTAGGAAACAACATTGATACCATGTCAGTGACACCACCATACACCCACCCTCCCCACTTCACTTGCCCTTGCCATGCAGCATCAACAGCAGCAATAACATAATGATAATGCTGACCACCACACCACATGCATGGAATGACAACAACAACATCACTGCTGTGTCACCAACACCACCATCACTGTGCCCCCATGTCAACAACAATAGTGACAATGCTACTGAGTCACCACCACACTTCTGTGTTGACAATAACAACACAGTGGCATCACCCATGCCACTGAAATGACAATGACAATGATGCCACCTATGGCACCACCACCACATCAGCAAACCAGCCCTCACCTGAACAGGATGGGCTAAGCTGTAATAGGATGGGCCAGACCCACCATACCAACCCCCTCATTTTACAATGCCAACAGTGGTGATAATGTGACATGACAACAGCAGTAGCACAACAAAACAACGATGGTGATGATGCTACTGAGTCACCACCACCACTGTGCTCCTGCTTCAACAACAACAACAATGCTGACAACAATGCTGCCCTAGCACAACCACCACCACCACCACCACCACCACCATACCTTCCCCCTTATCTGACAATGCCAACAGTGGTAATGATGTGACAATGATGACACAGCCTCCCCACCCTCCTTGAGTGCCCATAGCCCCATGTGAAGTGATGTGCATGACACTGAGCCTGATTGCTCACCATTTAAGCATGATCACTTGTTTCCTATCACTAGGTTTTCAAGCCTGATCACTCATCTCCAACCCAATTGTGTCCATCTGCACATGACCACTTCAAGCATCCCATCCTCTGCTAGGTCCTTGTGAGCTGGATACTACACTGTAGTAGTTTTTACTGTAGTTTTTGCAATATTTAATTTTCATTCTACTTGATCAAGCTGTAAAAGTGGGAGCAAAGTGCATGAACAGAAAGTGCAAAAGTAGCTGTAAAGCCACTTTAAAGATTTCAGACCTACTTTGAAAGCAGTAATTTACTTTACAATATATGACTATAAAAGTACCACAAAGTTCCCACAAACTCTGTAAAGTGACTGTATGATTTGCTAATGTATCTGATGTCCATTGAAGGGCCAAGATTGTTCATTGGCTTTTGGAGAATCAGCGGCCATTTTTGATCATTGCAGATAAAGGATTTCAGTCCCTCGTGAAGACAGGCAGGCCAGTGTAGGGAAGCTATATTCCCTGATCTGGTATGACACCATTTAGCCACTCTATCACTCATTATTAGTTCCCCAACACCACGTCCACTACATCCCATTGAAGTCCAAAGTGTATTTATCAAGTCTGAGTCAAATCCATATGTATACCAAAGTTTGAGACCTTGCATTGCAAGTCTGAACCATGTCCTTTGTCTGAGTCCATTCAGATTGTCTTCAGGTGTTCTATTATTGATTAGTAATCATTCATTTGTGTCTCAAACATTATATTTTAGGATCATTCCATGAGTGCTACCATTTCCCATGGTAACCTCATGTTCATTCTAAAACACATTATTCTTGAACTTGAGAAATGACATGTCACATGGACAAAAGTTGAAGTCCATGACATTTCACATTCCATCTTTATTTCATCTCTTTATTTACCTTGTTCTTGGGTTGTTATCAAAGTCCAGAGTATACTCCTGGACTATAAATCTCTGTATTTGGATTTCAAATACATCTTTTGCCTAGTTGGCAGCTGATCATCTTTCCCTCATCACACATCATCTTCAATGCCTCTAATATGAAGTCCAGTCCCACTACACAACTTACCAATGTTCACACTCAAGTCCTTTGGTCTCTATGCTTTATCTTTTCCTCTCTATGCTTTCCCCTCATAATCCAATACACAGGTGTCTCTTAAGTGGCTTTCCATCCCTGTTTCTTAACCATCTGAAGTCTCAGACTTCCTATTTCTCATCTTCCTGTTCTTTGACCTCAAGCTTGAATCCATTTAGGGTCATATATATTGCATCCTTTTTATCTTTTCCTTTAGCTTTTGACCTATTTGGTTAAGTCTGGGAAGGTTATCAGTGACTTTCTATTATCTATGCAAGAATATTATCTACCTTCTCCAGATACAGTCTTGCATGACATACAGCTGAATCTTACTAGAAATATGACAGATGGCTCAATTTTACTATAGATGTATGGATATCTCTGAACCACCATTCATAGTGAATTTAGAATAGACATATCTTATGACTGCATGGAGCAATTTGGCTGAATATTAGATCATCAAAAAGGCTCTTAGTCAGTACTACAATTCCATGTGACTACTTACAGAGCATGATTTCCACAGGATAGGGGCAAAAAGACTGATCCTTCAAAAAAAACTGGTTGCAACTGGTTGCAACTGATCTAGGACCAATTTGGACCAGTTTTTTTTTGATTCAGTTGGGTTGCCTGTGCCTGGGACTTTCCCAGGACTGGTTTTAATCTGGTTTCCTAATTAGGAAGGTTAAAAACCAGACTTGACTGGACTTTAAAACACTACTGTCAACTAATGTTGAACATGTCACCAACCTGCTTCTTTGATGGTACATATAACAGACACTATAACTTGCAATCTAATCTTATCTCTTATCGCTTACCACATAGCTAACCCTTAGCAGATAACCCTTGCAAGTCACATGATCATGGATCACTCTAGACTCTAGTCATGTGCTAGTCACATGACCTTATCTCGGCTATGTAACATATGTCTTGCACATGTTATCCTCATGCTTGTCTCATGCCTTTACTCTTGACTCACTTTCCCTTGTTGTGCCCATGCCAAGCTCACTGACCTTGTATTTCAGAGTAGAGAAAGGTGGTAATGGAAGCCAAACTCGAAATGAGGTGACTGAGAATCATTGTCGATATTCGTACTGAAGGTACAGTAGAGTAAGTACAGGGGATTATATATGGTAGAGACCTGGAGGAATTCTGGGTCTGAAGCTACTGCATGAAGGCAATGTACATAGAAAGAGAATGACAATCAACAGAGCATGGAACACAGCCAGGACAGGCTGTACTGATCGATAGGTAAAATGCAGACTATAACCAAGAGAGGTTAATGAAGGAATAAGTTTGGAGTTGCAACTCCGTGCATGTCCAACAAATCTCCTATACAAGTCTGAGGTTTTCTGGATAGGGGTTAAGGAGTTGATTCCAGGAGATGAACTCCTAAGGGAGTTCATTGGAGGTTTGATCTGGAGTTGGTCGGAGATGTACAGAGGTGTACAGAGGTGTGAATAGGGATTGGTTGGAGTCATACAGAGACGTATGGAGGTATATGGAGGTGGCCAAGTAGGGGCTGGAATGGGATATGACAAATAGACTTACAAATGAAGAATGTGAGTCAGACATGTTCCCACATCCTGACATGTTTCATAAGATATTAGTCACAGCAATGACAAGCCTGTTAGTTGAAGGACCTGATGGTGTCATATATAGGCAAGTCCGAGAACTTGCCATGGGAGTTGCATGCTTCCTGGACATAGCTAATCTCTACAGAGATTACTATGAACATGACAATATACTATTAGCCGATAATATCACTTTCTATAAGTGATATATTGATGACATCTTTGCAATGGTTTATATGGACAAGTATGATGTGGAGTACCATGGGGAAAAGAATCTGAAAGACTACATGAATGCTGCTATTCAATTTGAAGGATGTACCATTGACTGGGAAGGAGCTACCAATTCCCTTGTGTTTTTGGATTTATGGATCTATATTGATGGCAATCAAAAGCTGCAATGGCAACCATATCACAAGCCTGGTAACCATCTTGAATGAATTCCCTGGGATAGTGTGCATCCTATAGATATTAAATGAGGCATCATTATAGGAGAACTATCCCACTTAGCAACCCTATCAAGTAAACTTGAGCATTAGTATTTGGAGGTGGTATATGACCTAACCAATCTATATGTCTGCCGAGGGTACCCTGCTAAGGTCATACATAACTGGTCTAAAAAATATGTACAAACATGCTGGGCAGTGAAAAACTTGGCAAGGAGCATGGATAAATCCAGGCACATGATTGTTTTGAAGACCATGTTTAATGACATGTGGGAACACTTTAACATTCATAAATTGAGTAACATCATGATCCAGGCCATCAGTGATTACACCACTGCTTGGTGGGTGAGAGATTCTTCAATACCATTTTCACACACCAACTTGGCTGCTCTAATCCCAACTTCATCATTAACCAAAAGAAACATTGATGTGTTCATGGAGGAGTTCTCCAGACAATGCTTCAGTAGCTTATCATTTTCACAAGCGAAAGAGTTGTTTATGGATAATACATCCCCACTTCTTACACATCATGGTCTTTATCAGGATGAAGATGGTGTGATGGGAGTAGGGAAGGTCAACTTGTTGAATTACAAGTACTGGATCCTTGGTGACAGAAGGTTTCTTCTCTCACAGAAGTGTATGTGCAATGTGGGAGATTTGGTCACTCAATGGCAGAGATCCACATTATGATCAAGCTTTGACTTGACATCAGATTCCACTCATGTCATGATGACAATGGCAATGGAACAATACTGGGACTCTCTAGATGAAAGTGATCTAGCTGGAGATCTCCTCTCATAGGAAAACTGGGAAGCCAGATTTGATATTGTACTGGAACGTAATGTGCTCTTCTTTGATCCAGAGGAGAGATGCCTTGGCCAACTTACATTGGACCAGATGTGGGCTGCATCAGCAAACCTAATTTTTTTCTGGGTGACTGAGATCAATGACAAGACTGACATGTCTGACTGGACTGATCTCTGATAAATTGACCTGACTAACTGAACTGATTTACTGACCAGCTAACAAAATGATATATTGAATGGACTGGTTGACTAACCAACTACCTAGCTGATAAACTGACAACGTTAACAAATCTGACTGACTGAACTACTGACCAACTGATATGACTGACAGAAATGACTAACTGATCAGCTGATGGCCTGATAGACTGAATTGGCTAAATTGGCTGACAACCTGGCTGGCT
This sequence comes from Boletus aff. mottiae, assembly GCA_038093895.1. NCBI lineage: Eukaryota > Fungi > Basidiomycota > Agaricomycetes > Boletales > Boletaceae > Boletus > Boletus aff. mottiae. The sequence continues at coordinate 32,803 of JBBPTD010000151.1, read as the reverse complement.
GATAGACTGATATGACTAACTGACTGATTGACTGACTGACTGGTGAGATGACAAGACTGACAAGACTGATCAAATAATCAATTGACTTACTGGGTAAACTGATGGGACTGATATCACTGGTTAATTGACAAGCTGATATATTGATAGCCCTGAGGATGCTGATAGAAATGAATTACTTATGAACTAAGAGACTGAAAGCACTGATAGAACTGCTGTCAGTCATATCAAACAACACAAAAAGGTCATTGATTTTGATAACTCAGAAAAAATGTAGGTTTGCTGATGTGACCCTGAAACATGGGAACACTTAGTGACGTCAAATCATGGTTTGAGCTAGATCCGAGGCACTTAGTATGGTAGTACTGTTTTAGAATTGAGGCACAGCAGATGTGGTTGATTTTGATGTGACACATTGGCAGACCAAATGGCTATCCACCACCAGTACAGGGTAGATGGTTACAAGCTTGCTTTGGCGATGCAAACTGGTTATCCGAAGCTAATTACCACCCCTGACTTCTGCCCTTACAGGTGGACCATCATGTCAAAACAAATTCCAATCCATGTAGCACAGACTATTACACATAGTACAATAAACCCCAAAAAGGTTTCATTTGATTGAAAAGAACCATGAGATCTTCTTATTCTAATTATAAGAATGACATAAAATAAACTTTAACTTTAGTTGATGTAAGAATGCTGCCCTATCACATATTTCCAATTCCATTGAATTATCTTTCCATGACTGTTACATTTAACCTGATTGGTATTAATTGTTGATGGCCATTAATAATTACATGAGCAACCACTTGACAGCATGTAACAGATCTTACCAATCTTTCTCATGGCCAAAGAGTATATATAAACCATGTCTGAAAACTGATAAGGCTTTACTGGCTGAAATCCCCCCCTTCTGTTTATCAGTAGAAGGATTTTTTCAGCACTCCTCATCTCCATACATAGTTATTTCGCCCAACCTTCAAAAAAGTGGACTCAAAAGTGTAGTAAAAGTGTAGTAAAAGTTGTACTGAGAAGTGTACACTTGACTAGCTTAGCCAAAAGTCTACCAAAAGTGCAGTACATGTGTACCAAAAAAGTGTAGTCAAAGTACACTGGTCTAGCAAAATATGTATTGACTCTCGCTACCATCAATTTATTTTACATGCCTACTAAAAGTCGTAGTACTGGATCTAGTCTACATTCATCCATAATCATCTTGGTCAGTGTCCTTGATTTGGTCTCGCTAGCACCAGGTCAAGTGTTACTACACTTTGACTATACTTTTGGTCCTTTTTGTCGCTTACATAAGTATCTGGTGCCTGGTCATGTTCTGTGTACTAGTGTGTGGCCAAAGTAGAAAGCAAAAGCATAGATGTCATACTCTGAATCATAGTCAGCTACTGCTATGGATTTTCGTAATCCTCTTCAACTCTTAGATCATGGTTATGGTGCTTACTTGGTGTACTAGGTTTCACCACTTATTTCCCTACAATGGAACACCGTGACAATGACTCTTATTTGACTACCCTTATGTATGCTCTTATATTGATTACATTTGAGTCATGTATACATCTTTGATTTCATGGACAGCTTGTATGTACATTGCACTCTATATTGAGTCATGCCATATGACCCCTGATGTGTCATTGATTTGTCACACCTATCACATTGAGAGTCATGACCATGTACTCCAAAATAGAGGGTGAGTAATGTCATCAACTCTCTCTACACTCTTTCTGGATTCAACCTCCAGGCTATCAACTCCAGAAGGAACTTGGCAACAGTGGTTTCTCCAGGTAAACAGCTGTGCATTCTCTTCTTCACCTCTCACATACCAAATACACAGAATCTTCCAAGCTGTGCACTTGGACATCCATCATTTAGCTGCATGCAAGGTCATCTTCATCACTGAGAACACCACCAAGCAAGAACACAAACATGTAGAGAAGGAGATGAAGATTCATATGGTCCTCAAACATTGCAACATTCTCAAATTCATAGGTGCTGCTGTCGTGGAACTCAAGTACAAGTGCCACTATGTACCAGGCATTTATATGCTGCTAGATTTCACTGCAGGAGGTGATTTGTTAGATAAGATCAGTGAGTCACTCACAACCAGTGCTACCATCATTGTATATTCCATGTCTCTCAATGCAGGGTGTTGGTATGGCAGAAAATATAGCAGTTGTGTATTTCAAACAGCTGGTGGATGACATGATATGAATCTGTCATGTGTCATGTCATGCTTCTCATTCAACATGACAAGAACTTCATTCATACACAAGGTGTCTGCCATAGAGATCTCAAACCAGAAAATCAACTTCTGGATGCTTCTGGGACACTCAGGATATCTGACTTTGGACTTTTTGCCATCTATAAAATGAAGAAAACTGGGTTGACACTGCAGCTGAGAAAGCATTGTGACACATTACCATATATTACACCCAAGGTGTGTGACTAAACATGTTGTTTAGAGGTGCTCATTGACTATGATGATGAAAGCTCACCTATGGAAAACCATATGAAGCAGAACCAATAGATATATGGGGCATGGGGGTTACATTGTTTGCACTTCTCATAGGGAGTATGCTGTTTACCAACTCATGTTTGACTCTTTTAGATACCCCATGGGATGAGCCCACCAATAAAGCCCAGAATTCAGCAAATACCTTGCAGGGGAGATATTCAAGGAAGAGCCATGGACTAGGCTTGGTGCAGATACGCTATGTAGGTCAATGCCACCCTACTGACCAGCGTGACTTGACCTCATGTAGCACTCATTTGCAGGATGCTGACCTTGGAAGCAGACAAATGGATGATGATTGCTAATATATATGCACATCCTTGAGTTGCAAAGTGGGTTTTGTTTTTCACAATCAAAAGACCTTGATCATTTCCATCAGCCAAAGTGAATCACATCCATGCAACAATGGTAACACCCACGTCAAAGTATTGTAAGTATCTCTCTCATGTCAGCCTGTGTGACTAATGCACATAGGTCATGCAAAGAAGCCCTTTGGGAGTCACTTGGATTGATATCACACAGTGGTCACGACGTGTAGTATTACTATGTATACAGATAATGAGCTAAAGATTCTTGGGCATCAGTAAATGGAATAAATCATGTAAAGGCACCTCTGGACCTTTATCAAATACATTTTCTTCACAAAGGAATTCCCTGTAAGAATCGTAATCGGTAATGTTGAGGGGAAAGAGGATGTTCTTGGCAATGTCCATGGTAGCCTTGAGGAGATTCAATGGTTCAGTGACAGAGCCTACTGTATACTGGTCATAGTAGAGGACCATCCCACACAGGGCCACCAATGGCCTCTCGTATACCTCTGAAACAAGGCTGAGAGGTGCATTGACCATCAACATCAATGTGACTCACTTCGGGACTCGTGTAGGATGGTTAGGGACATTACCATCCTATACAATGTGACCAATGTTCCAGAATGGGAATGATAACTGTTTGACTTGTCCACAGACATTGACAGTTCCATTAGGTGCATTGTATTGAAACTGAAAAAGCAACCCCCATGACAAAAGCTGGCCACGGGGGTGTAAATGGTGTGCAGTTGACCAGGGGGCATCATTCTATGATGAGGTTAAAGGAAAGTAAACATAAAAAGCATGCATGCTTACATGAGGTCACTGGCATTCAGATGGATGGTTTCTGAGTCGATGATATCGAGCATACCACGGAGCAACACATCCTTGTCACAAATGGACCAGGTGATTCTTGGGAGATCCCTCCTGACTGTGTTGTGAGGATTGAGTAAAACCCAGTTTTTGATAGCAGAGAGAACAATGATAAAAGTCGTGGCACCTTCAGCATGGTGGTGAGGATACATCATGATCCCAGCTTGATGGGCTAGACCCCAAGAGTGTTGGTTCCAAATGTCGCTGCCCATGGGATGAAATGTTTGTGTTTGGCCCCAACTGTTGACAAGGCTGGTGTCCAGTAGCCTAATGATGGATAGGTCATAGATGGGAAGATGAGGATCCACTTACTTGAATGGATAAGGTAAGCTGTAATGAGGTAGAGGGAAAGGGAGCAATCCTCTAGACATCCCAGTATTGGCAATTCTGTCCACAAACTCTTGCATGTTTGTGTTGATGTGTGGATCAGCAATGTTGGTAGCCTGTAGGGCCATGTCTAAGTGTTGTACTCAGAAACAACAATGAACCGAAAAAAGAACAGTACCATATGCCTTGACTGGCCTATGTGGGCTGATACCAAGCACATCCTTGAGCTTGTCTACCATAAAGTTGAAATTAGTCATATCAATATAGTCACAGACCACAACCATCTTGTTTTTGGACAAGACATCGCAAGTGGCATGATAAAGGATTGACTTGGGTGTATTCTTGTCCAAAAATACAATGAGAGAGCAGGATGGGCCAGGTGATAGTAGAATTGCGAGCTGTCTGGCTGACCTGGCATCATCTGTGAGCAGGTTGTATATGCGGTCGCTGGGTAAGAATAGCAGTATGGTCTTCTGACCACTTGTCTAGTTGATCGTGGATGCCTGAGCGTCCACTTGAATACTGAGGACATTGGTCACAAGGTCATTGTGGAGTGAAGCTGAGGTTATTGTGGGTTCCAGAGAACGTCTACTATAACATAGTTAGTGATTGAGCATGAGCAATGACAGCACTTACAATGGGTAGAGTGACTCATGATGGCTGTAGACCAGATCAGACATAGTACATGACATAGATGAATGGGCAACTCACAGGGACTGACATGGCTTAGGCTCCTTCTCCTTTCCCTTGCTTGTGATCATGTTGTGGTTATTTGCACTGTGATCATTGTCTTGTCCAAACACCATGATGTGAGGAATCAATGATCTACAGAACTATGAGAAAAAAGATACAACAGGACTCTATCACTCACCCTGTGACGTGCTGTGTGTGTGACTCATTGTCATGCTTGGCAACATGATTGTCCTGCTCCAGATGATCAACTTCTTCGTCTTCTTCATCATCCTAGAGAGATGGTCTGTGAGAATGTAGTTGTATGAAATAACACAGAAGTGGTGCTTACCTCAATATATTGTTGTCTAGATCAACATGGGTTGGACTGTCAACCTGAGCATCCCACACCAAAAGATCAGAGTCATCATCAGACGACACGATTCTGTTAGGTTTTCTACAATGTGTGAATAGCCACAAACAAGTTGAACAATGAGATATACCTGCGTGACTTAGGAACTGGCTGCTCCTCTTCGTTGTCAGACAATTCTAGTTCTCTCCTAGAATACAACACATAAATGAATCAACAGAACAAAATGTAACTTACTTGAGATGTTCCTTGGAAAGCACGATCCCAATGTAAGCTAGTATCTGCCATTTACAATGTTATTAGCATTTCAACCTGCCTTGAATGCCACATATGTATGGATGATGTGGCTGGTTCTCATTACTCATTGTTGTGTTGCACATTGAGCAACAAAAAGTAGAATGTGATGTTATGACTTACTGAGTTAGACTTGGTCCAGCTGTCTCTTGCTCTTCAGCGTCAAAGGTGGGGTGATCACTATGGAAAACAATCAGAAAAGAATGAAACGAGGAATGAGGGGAACTTGACCTGCTATCATCATTTGTACTCCCTGTCATTCATTTGCTATGGCACAATGAGTAGAATACTATGATGTATTATGTGGCACTTACATGTAGAGCCTTTGATATTCCAGCTAGCGGGATCTGTATGTCTTCTGTCCTGTGGAATTGCTAAGGAAAGCATAAGTAAAAGATTACTACAGATAACAAGTGACTTACAGATTTGCTTGATATCTTTGTTGGCATGCCCTGTCCACAGAACGTCTGTGCTCGGCCTAGAAATGTGGTAGTATGAGAGGAATGGGTGAGCAAGAAAACTTATCTGTTCTGGGGTCAACTTGGAAATCTTCTTAGCCATGTGAAATGATATTCAAGAAAAATTTGAGATGTAACAAGTATGCAAGAAACAAAGTTGAGATGTGACACAAGAGGTGTGTTGTGTTGACATGTGACTTAATATAACTCATGTGATATCACATTAATCCTGATACTGGTGTAACTAATGGATACATGGTGAGATAGCAGTTAGGAATACTAGCTATAATTAGAATATAAAGAATATAAGAAATGGTGCATGTTTGTCTCCTCTCCTCTATCAAACAGATTACCCTCTGAAAGGAACTGTGTATACTGAGTATGACTCTTAAGATTGAATCAGAATAGCACAGTGCTGGTAATTGACTTTGCCATGTTGAACATTGCTGAGACTTGGATTGTGGCACCCTCTGCAACATACCTGTCACAATAGACAACCATGCTGCAGAGGGCTATAAGTGAGCACTTATATACCTCTGATAACCTGTTTAGTATGCAAGCAAAGATGTAAACTGTGTGACTCACTGCGTGACTTGGGTAGAATGGTCAGGGCAATGACCATCCTACACAATGTCTCCAACATTCCCAAATGGGAGTCATTGGTCACATATGTGCCCTTGGTAGTATTGATGAATCTTGAGAGCTCTGTGAGATGCATCATGTTGAGATTAAAAAAGTATCCCCCATGGCAAAAGCCTGCCATGGGGGTATAGACCATGTGGAACTGCCTGGGGGGCATAATCCTGTAAAGAGGGTCAGAAAGTGTAACAGACACTATAACTTGCAATCTAAGTCTCGCCTCTTATCACTTACCACATAGCTAAGTCTTAACAGATAACCCTTATCTTATCAAGTCACATGATCCCTATCACATCAGCAGTCACATGTCTAGTCACATGACCAGTCACATGACCTTATCTCTTATCTCAGCTGTGCAACACATGTTGTACTTATGGTATCCTCATGCTCACCTCATGCTTTTCCCTTTGACTGACTTTCTCTTATCATCCAATAGCATTAGTCCCTCTTATCTAGGCAGTGCTTATCTATGCCTCATGGTACCCGGTCTCAGATATATTTACTACTTATAGTCTCTACACAGCATGGTCTGTGCATGGTCTCTCTTAGTATATATAGTCACACTTATAGTAGTATAGACCTTAGTCTATTTCTCTTGTTCATTCCCTAGTCTTCTTGTTGTTTCCCTTGGTCTTTCCTCTTGAAGGCCCTAAGCCTTACCAATAGACTCAATTGTCTTTCTCACATAGTTCCAGCAAGCGCTCTAGGACTTCTTAACCATAGTCAAGACTTAGGTCGTTACAAAAAGAGCAAAGGAAATGGAATGGAACCTACACAAGATCACCGCTGTACAGATGTACAGTCTCGGCATTGATGTGATCCAGAAAGTTGGCCAATGAGGCATCCTTGTCACTCAACCAAGAGAGCAAGTTGGGAAGCGACATTCTTATGGTGTTTCGGAGGCCAATCGATACCCAATTCTTGACACCAGAGAGGACAACCGCAAATGTACTCGCACCTTCGGCATCATGGTGAGGGTAAGTCACAATCCCAGCATGGTGTCCCAGGCTCCATGAACACATGGTCCACATGTCAATGAAAAGGGGGAAATACATACTCAAATGGGGATGGGGGAGTGTATTGAGGGAGAGGGAACCCTAGTGACACCTGACAGATGGTAGTATCAGTGATTCTGTCCACTAACTTGCTGACATTGGTGTCGACGTGGGGTGAATTGAATTGAATGACTCTCAATGCCATGTCTGGACAGTGTGAGTGAACAATGAAAAAATATAGAATCATGGGACATACTGTGTGTCTCTACTGGGTGGTGTGGACTGATGCTAAGATGCTCTTCAAGATCTTGGACATTGAAGGCAAATGAGTCAGTGTTAACATAGTCACAGACCACAATGGTCCTATTGCATGACAGAGCCTCTCGAGCAGCTTGGAAAAGGTTGCACTTGCTGACATTCTTGTCAAAGTAGACAACCATGGAGCTGGCTGGGCCTGCCTCTGGCAGATGGGCCAGATTGATAGCATATCTTGCATCATTGTCAAGGATGTTGTGTAGATTGCTTTGGGTGTGCTTTGGTAGGAACAGCAGGACCGTTTGCTGGCCACTGGTCCACTGGATCATGGGTGCATTTGCATCTACTTGCATGCCCAGGAGGTCGGTGACAAGGTCGATCTCCTGCAGTATCACTAAACTTCAGAGGGGATCAGTTTGCATTGCAATAGTTGAGGTTGATCCCAGGACATCGGTTTGAGTTGCAATGGTGGAGGTTGATCCCAGGCATTGGTTTGAGCTGTGATGGTGGAGGTTGTTGATTGGAGCATCCTGGAAGGTGATTCAAATATGGTATGGTTGATAGGTTTACTCTCTCAGCCTAGAGGGTGATTCAGATCTGAAAGCAAGGGAAAGAGGGCATGACTCATAGAGAGGTGGTGTGAACCTCGTCACCGACGTTGTCAATCACAAAGTGTCTTGTAAGATAGTTAGATATAAAGCATTAATCATGATACAACTTTACATCAGTGTTTGGATATCTTCATGGTCATTTCCACCATCACTGTCCACTCCTGCTAGCACAGCGACACTTGGGATCATGTCTCTATAAGGAAGTCAGTAAGAGGTGATTGGGATGAGCAACACAGCTTACTGGATGTGCTTGAGTGACTCATCCATGTTTCCAGTGTTGTTATTGTCGACGACCTTGGGTGGTATGGATTCTTCGTCGTCCTTAAGCTCATCTACTTGTTCATTGTCCTTGCTGCTGCTGGTAATGAGATTAGGGAGATATGGGACAGGATGATACCTACCTTAGGGCAAAGGTGTCATTTCCACCAACATTGTGAATGTCATTCATGACATTCCAGTCCATGTCCATGTTGAGCTGTGGAAAATCATCATCATCGTCATTGTCATCGGACAAGTCAACACATGGAATGCCACTTTTGGGTCTTGTTATTGATGGGACAGGTGAGAAGAAGGAGAGTGGCTTACTGGCGTGATTTGAGTGGAAGCATGTTATCGCTGTCATTGTCATCAGCTTGGATTCTGGTACAACATCATTAGAGGGAGATACATGCACAAGGATGATGCCACTTACTGTTCATAGAATGCTTCCTCATTAGATAATTCAGCGTGTCCAACACACTTTTGACTACATGGGTGATCAATCAATGGATAGGGTCACACTCGTAAATACCTACCTGGGAAGTAGCAGGGGAACCTCGACATACATACATAGTTTCCTGTACAGCTGTTAGTAAACAAATGATATAGATCTAGAGTGAAACTTACCAGGTGCTGGGACCAGCCACCACCATATCTTGCTTGTCTGATTCTTGATCATCAGGTGTAGAATCCCTTCTGCAACATGATGAGTAAGGACATAGTGTGATAAAATGATACTTACCTTTGTTTCCTTGAAGGTAACTGTAACTCATTATCATAGGCTAGCCCTTGCTTGCGTCAGCTGTATGAGGTCAATTGTGGTTATATAGTTGGATGGGTACAACTTACTTGTATCGCTTCTGATACAATGAGCATCAAGCCAAGTAGTCTCAACAAGCTTGACCATGACTGAGACAAATGTAAGGAAGGCTAGATACTAGGGTATGGAGGACTCACAGTTTCTCCCTTCATCTTCTCTGACACTCCTTGGCCTGAGCATGGTGGCGCTCACACTAGAGATAAGTTTCATGAGTAAGAATAATACAGCATGTGGAAAAGCAACTCACCTCTTCTGGATTCATATCCAATATTCTCCTTGCCATGGTGTGTATTCAAGAAATATACAAGTAGATAAGTGGGTTAGGGTGGATGAATAGTGACAGTGTGGTGGTGAATGAAAAAGTAAATAAAATATACCTGAGAACAAGACATGAGGCAATCATGTGAATCGCACATGAGTTATTTCTGGGCACAAAATTTACAAGTCCAAGTTGCAAGAATTGAGTCATGCAAACTACCTAATATGTAGTACAAAAGTAGATAGCATGTAGCAAATGCTCACTGACCTCCACTGCTTGCATCCAGTAGCTGTGATTTTGCAATTCACATAGTAGACTTTATTGTATATGTGGCTAATGATACATGAACTACTATTTATGTGGAGCCATTGGGCTCATGAATAAATAGTAGCCATACCACTGCAGCATTGCTGTCACAATGTCATGGCTGGGGTGGGAGTGGTGTCATCAGTTGTGGTCGTTGTGGTTGTTAGGGTGGTGGTTAGTGTAACGACCTAGTTATTCAATCTATGAACAACTGGTAGTTGTGAGGGCTTTGCTAGCTAGAGGGCACTTGCAATGAGTGAGTCTCTGTGAGGAGATGGTCTATTAGGCTTGTAGGCCTCAAGAAACTAGGGAAAGAACAAGAGAACTAGACTAGAGAACTAGATACTAACTAGATCGACTACTTATACTATAGAGATAGGGGCATAGACCAAGCAGTGCTTATCTATAGATACTATACTAGGATTACTAGGCTTGAGACTGGGAAACATGAGGTATAAGGCAGTGCTAGAGGTGGAATAGCTATTGGTGAATAGAGAGAGCTGTGTGCCATAATGCACTGGATAGGGGCATGAGGTGAGTATGTGTATATATGAGTCACATATGGAGAAAGTCCGGAGTGTATAGCATAGATATGAAAAGCATGGGATAAGAGTGGGCTTTGTGGGAAAGTGGGATCTAGAGAGTGTAGAGAGAATGAGTAGTGAACTAGGATCTAAAGTGTAGCACATATGTGTGTGACTAGATTGGGTGACTGAGTGATGTCTAGGATGTGACTATTGTGTGACTAGTATAACTGATTAGGAATCAGTTACTAGTGAAAGTGTAGTGTCCAGGTTATAGGGGTTAATTGTAGTTATCTGGTGTTCTAGCTATAGGAAAAAGGAGGAAATAATCTGGTGGATAGTAGCGTCTGTTACAGTGCGTGAACAGTGAAAGTAGGAGTGACAATAGAAGGATTGTGGTAAGCTTTCTGCTGAAGACAGACCTTGTACCAGACATGGAGACCCTGAAATGGCAGGTAGGCATCTGGTGGAGACCTACTTTGACCACCGAAAGTGTGGGGAACTTGAGGATCGGCAACCTCATGGCTGACATAGTCAGCCAATGCTCCACAAAGATCAGGTAGACCAAATATCTCAGCGACCTTGTCCACAGGGATGCTTTTGAGCAATTGATCATAGTTGAGGCCAACCTGCTGGCTAAGGTTCCACTTCTTGGTTTCACCAGCCGTCACTGTTACAGTGGGACCAGTTGTAACATGAAGCTCACAGGGCACCATTGAACCAGTAAAGGCAAACACAAGGAGAGGAATGCAAGTCTTGGTCATTTTCTACAATTATCTTGGTATTGCATTCAATTGCTGAGAAAGGAATGTTGGAGTTACCAGGGTGCAGGAAAACAGGGCAGCAGCCAAGCAACTATGCTGTTGCGAAGCATTCTCGAGCTTTGGCAAGTGTTGATTTGACACGCTGTTCAATTTCAACTTGAAGAACATCAAACCACTGCATGGCATTGTACAAACTGCATCTGAAAGGTTGTTGGATGGTTTTGCCCTATAGACACTTGAATTATGAGCTCTAGAGTAAAATAGATCGTTACCTGATTTCCCAATAGACGAAATCCTCAATGCACATAATGTGTATGTAATGCAGATGCTAATGCATTTGTGGCATCGTAGGACTGCTTGAAGAGTGATTGATAAAACAAGTAGCTTGATGGAGACTGCTCCTCAGAGTTGCAAAGGGGCTGAGGGAAAGAGTCCCACACATAAATGCAGTTGAGCAAGGGATGCACATTTGCATGCGTACAGGGTGATGGATGAAAAATCTAGAGTCCAAGTCAAAATAATATAGTAGTATGTAGAAAAGTTCAATACACAATCAAAGTAGAGGCAGAGAAGAACCACTTTTTTCAGGAGGCATCCTGCAGCACAGCTGGATATTGTAAGGCTAGCTGAGGCTACAGGTTTACTGAGTGTCTGCTTGACATACTCAAGGTATGGCTCGGTAAGAGTTGGGATTGTTCTCTTACAGTTGTTGAAGCAGTGCGAGGTATATGCTACACCTGTTGGATTGGGAGAGATCTCTATGAGATCATTGTCATCTGGAATATTGTTGCCTATAGGTTGATCAGGGAGGGCTGCGGCATCTTGCTGTTCTTGGGTGAGAGACAATGCAATGTTATCGTCACCTGGTGGAAGCTGTAACTCAGCTTGGGTAGCTGCAAGAGGTTCCTTCTCATGTTTGTATTTGAGAAAATCATCCAGATGTGCAAGAAGTCACTGCCATTTGGCTGCACAGCTGGGAAAGGTGATCAGTTGCTGACTCTTTTTTGGCTTTCTGGCTTTGTGTGGTGAGGTGAAATGTTGTTCAAGACCTGAAGAACTGCTGAGGAGGGCTACCCATGTACCTGGACATGGTAGGCCAAGAGAGGATGGGAGGTGCCCAATGTACAGTGAAACATCACCTGAAGAATCTACATGCTACAGAATTGCCATAAAGATGGTTGGTGGAGGCTCTCTGGAAGGTTGCTAGAGGGCCACCACATGCTGCTATATAATAATAGAACTGACTGGACATTACCGGCACAGATTGAGGGTCTATTTGGCCAATTTGCTATCAACAAGGAAGGGTACTTGAATGGGGTCTAAAAGTACCGAGATCTGGTACCTAAGGTGGGAATCACCTGCAGTCTTGCCTGGCATAGAAAACATTGAATGGTGCCAGAATGATTGGGTGACATGTTTAACGAGTGGCATAAACAGATAGTAACAAGTTAAAAACTGCCTAAGGGAGATTGAGCCACCTAAGTCTGTGATTAATGGGGAATTACTGCACACGCTCCAATTGAGCCTTTGGATACCAATAAGTGGGCCAGCAATCAATCAGAAGTGATCAGAAGGTTCGGCCTGCTTCCTCCAATCGGCAGGTGTAATAGTACATGACCATGTGAATTTTGCTCTGAGAGTATTCTGGATGTAGGTGCCTGGGCATGGTGATGGTTTATGGTCTGGAGAGAGAGGTCTGCATCAAGCCTTTGCCACCACCCACAAAATACTTATGTAACCAGTCACATGCTGGGCCCACCCAATCAATCAGAAACACATTGGCCATACTCTACAGCTCATTGGAGATGTTTGCATCCACCATCACACATAGTTTGGGAGATAGGGATATCACCACTGAACATCTTCCCATACTGTCTGACATTGGTCCCACAAATATAAATAAATGGCCTGCTGACATGCTGTATAGCATGCTTGGTCTTTCTCTCCCTTAATCCTACTTCTCACCGAATGGTACTCCCAGGTACCTGCACGTGTAGTGAAGAAGTTGATTGTCCACTGGAATTCGGCCTCCAATGCCAATGAACTTGGTAAACTATCAGCACTTTAGATGATTCCAGCTGGAAATGAAAATTATAAGGCTCACATTCCAACATCCAGTCATTTGAGGCCATGTCACATGGTACATCCAGACTCCAGAACCATGCCAACCCCTCATAGCATAGTCCTCTGGAATTTGGATCTAATACAGATGTTGTGGCTGATATATCTCCAACCAATCATCATCAGTACTGAGATGGACCATGGTCTGTGTGCATTTCCAGTAGATGGCAGCATGTTGTGCAAGTGTGACATTGACTGCATGCACCTTGTCCCATACCCTTGTCTTTTTTTGCATGGCTTGTCATATGTCAGACACCATTTTGGAACAACACAGCCTTCTCAATAAAAACAAGCTGGATGTCATATAGGGCATTATTTGCTTGCCCCTCGTGCAATGCCATTTCCAATTTCACTAGATCAAGTCAAGCAAGCTGTTCCATCTTTTTCCATCCCAGGGCAGATGGAAGGGATAGCTTGGTGAGATCAGGTTGTTGATCTTTTAAGGCCTCCCCAATCCCCTTGGCTCCTGCTTCCAATTCTTCAGCTGACTCATCCAACAGCAGCTCATCAGCATAACCTTCCCCGAGGCATATTGGTGCTTCAGACAAGAATGCCAATATATTGGCATTTAATTGATCAGCTGTGTAGGCAACAGTGAGACATTGAATATCTGTTGAATGACTTCCAAGGGTCCAAATATCTTTTGCAAGGGATAATTGACCTTCTTCCACTTTCAAACCTCTGGCAAGCCATATAGTGGCACCTCCATTGGCACTGTCTCATCCTGAAGAAGCCAAAGTTCAATGGCCTGAATTGTGGGTGCTTTGGCAGATTATCAGTACATTGTTACGACTGGTCCCACTGTAGTGGCGATGGCCAGTGGAACCGAGAAGTAGAACCTTAGCCAGCAGGTTGGCCATGCATTCAAGGGGCGAAGATAGAGGGCAGGATTCCTCAAGGACGAAGGGATGCGCAGTCACGAGTGAAGGAGGTTCATGGTTGCTGGCCTGCTAAGATAGCCAACAAGGAGAGGCAAAAATGTTGATACAAGGTTACAAGGGCAGCTACCCGAAGGTAGACTAAGATGGGGTACAACATACATAGGTGAGGGTTTATATACTGTGCGTGGCTGCACACGGACCAAGACAGGAAAGGAAACAAAGACAGGGATGAAGAGATATGAGGAAGTCCGAGGAGATCTAAGGAACCAAGATAGTGGTACAGAGTCTGAGAGAAGATGAAGATGCGGAGATCAAAGAGAAGAGAAGACAAGGAACCAAAGTAATGGTACAAGGTCCGAGATAAGAGAACACAAGGTGAGAAGATGAAGGAACCGAGATATGGATATAGGGTCTGAGACATGAGGCGAAGAAGACAAAGACGGGGATCAAAGAGAAGAGAAGACAGAGAAGACAAAGGAACCTGAGATATGGGTACAAGGTCCGAGACGAAGGAGACAGAGACAAGGCGAGAGACAAAGACAAAGACAAGGCGAGAGACAAAGATAAAGACAAGGCAAGAGACAAAGACAAAGACAAGGCAAGAGACAAAGACAAAGACAAAGACGTACAAGTTCATAGGAGGTTTATGGAGATCTATGGGAGATGAGGGCAAGGGAACATGGGCGAGGGCGAGAGGGCAAGGATGAGGAGGCGAGGATAAGGATTCCAGAGATGGGGTAGTCTGAGGAAGTCTAAAAAGAAAAGAATGACATCACGTGATGCCATGAGTTGTAACATACATGGTCTGACTTTAGACATATCGGCCAACCTACCCCTTTGCAACCGAAGCTGATAGGTATCCATTGCCAATGGATTTTTCACCTGCATCCTCTGTGCAGCAGCTTCTTCGGCCAACCAAATATTCCTGTGCTCCTCTGACACAGTGGAATTCAGGTCATTGAATGCAGCAGTTGAGGAGTTCATCAAATGCCTTGCATTGAGGTACTTCTGCCTTAGGCTTTGTGCTACATGGATATTGTCAAAGGAATTCATTTTGTGGAAGCAATGGATTCACTCATCCAAATCATTCATTTTTATGAAATTGGAATCATTTATCTGGAAGTCTAGAAGCTCCTGCTGATAGGGCAAAGACATTTCCTAAGCTGATTTTGATACCACATTCAGGATCAACCACAATGTTTCTATAATTTCTCCATCCTCTCAACCAGATCCTGGAATATATAATGGGGCATATCGGGAAAAACATTCTGGCCAATGACCATGCACATGCCATATGCTGATCCCCAGGGTGATTTCGACATCGGCAGGTAGCTGTATGAATCTGCTATTCATCATTTAGGATCTCAGTTTCTTCATGTATGTGTAATGACCTAGTTATTCAATCTATGAACAACTGGTAGTTGTGATGGCTTTGCTAGCTAGAGAGCACTTGCAATGAGCAAGTCTCTAAGAGAAGATGGTCTATTGGGCTTGTAGACCTCAAGGGACTAGGGAATGAACAAGAGAACTAGACTAGAGACTAGATACTAACTAGATCGGTGTTAGAGTCCAATTTCTCTGAGTTCAAGTCTGGTGGAGGTCCGAAGGTATAGGGGCTAAAACTCTGGAGGTGTGGAATGAAGTCCAGGAGGTCTGAAGGGATAGGGGCTAAAAGTCTGGAGGTGTGGAACGAAGTCCAGAGGGTATGGATCAAAGTCCTGTCGGAGATGAGGTATAGGGGATTCAGAGATGAGGTATAGGGGATCCAGTGTTGGTCATTGACTGACAGCAGCATTCAGAGTTACAGAGGAGGGTTTACCAGAAAACAAAGGGGTTGAGGACATCAGCACAGGACTTATGTATTGTGCCCATGCCAAGCTCACTGTCCTCGTATTTCAGAGTAGAGGAAGGTGGTCATAGAAGCCAAACTTGAAAGGAGGTGACTTAGAATTGTTGTTGAGATATTTATACTGAAGGTATGACAGAGTAAATACAGGGGATTATATATGGTAGAGACCTGGAGGAATTCGGGATCCAAAGCTACTGTGCGAAGGTGATGTACATGGGGAGAGAGTGATGATCAACAGAGCATGGAACACAACTGGGACAGGTTGTACCAATCAACAGATACAATGCAGACTATAACCAAGAGAGGTTAATGAAGGTACAAGTTCAAAGTTACAACTCTGTGCATGTCCAATGAATCTCCTGTACAAGTCCAAGGTTTTCTGGATAGGGGTTAAGGAGTTGATTCCCAGAGCTGGACTCCTAAGGGTGGAGATCAACTCCTAAGATGGAGGTGAACTCCTAAGGGAGTTCATTGGAGGTTTGACCTGGAGTTGGTCAGAGATATATGGAGGTGTACGGAGGTGGCCAAACTTTATGCTATATAGATAGGGGCACAGACCAAGGAGTGCTTATCTATAGATACTATACTAGGATTACTAGGCTTGAGACTGGGAAACATAAGATATAAGGCAGTGCAAGAGGTGGAATAGCTATTGGTGAATAGAGAGAGCTGTGTGTCATTATGCACTGAATAGGGGGCATGAGTATGTGTGAGTCACATATGGAGAAAGTCTGGAGTGCATAGCCTAGATATGAAAAGTGTGGGATAATAGTGGGCTTTGTGGGAAAGTGGGATCTAGAGAGTGTAGAGGAAATGAGTAGTGAACTATGATCTAAAGTGTAGCACATATGTGCATGACTAGATTAGGTGACTGAGTTATATCACAGTGTGACATGTAGTAATGTCTAGGATAAGATGTTAGACAATGTCTAGGGTGTGACTATTGTGTGACCAGTATAACTGATTAGGAATCAGTTACTAGTGAAAGTGTAGTGTCTGGGTTATAAAGGTTAATTGTGGTTATCTGGTGTTCTAGCTATAGGAAAAAGGAGAAAAAATAGGAGAATAATCTGGTGGATAGTAGTGTCTTTACAATATGAGCAATTGATGTTATAAAATAGAATGACTTGAGAAATGCTTCCCATGTTATATTTCAAGGCATTCATGAATAAGTAGTCCATGTTAACCTGTCTGTGTGAATATAGGTCTGCCAGAGCTTGGGACAGTCAATTTTGGCTGTCTGCCCACCCTCCACCTTTCTGATAATCCATGACCATGTGTGGAACAAAGCAGCCATGGCGTGTATATGCAGTCGCTCCTATTCCGGTTGATTCCAACTTGCCATGACTTGCATTTGCTGGATTGACTGCACGATGGTTGTTACAAGCCGATTTCTATATCGGGGAATGTATTGGAATATTATACAAGGAGACAATTGAAGCCAAACCTCCAATGGATGGTTTGTGTCTTGCAAATATTCCTTGTACTTGGGTCTAGTGACCATAAATCCTTGACCATCCATGAGCCACACCTGATTATTGGATTGTCTTTCATATAAATGTTCAGCTTTGAAATTACTGTCCATGATAAATGTCCAAGTATATTTCCAGCTTTGGGAAGTTAGTTTGATATCTCAGCAGAATGTTGCTTGGTGGGCACATACTCCACAAGATTGTTCAGAGATGGATCAGCATTTATTTCTGGCTATGGGTATGTTGGGCAAAACAAGGCCAGCTCACCCAGCACAGGAGTGCGAGCCTGATGGCCGAACCCCCCCCCCCCCTCCCCCATTTCTTCATCTTCAAGATGCACCATTGTCATGAGACTCTTAATAACTCTCAGTACTGATTCTGATCAATATAAAAGCCAAATGCCACATGATTTAAGAATTGTCCTACTGGCATGGCATCAGGAAAGACATTCAATGTGATCCACCTTATTTGGAAAAGTAGTTCATTGCTAATGTTCCACATTCCAAATTAACATGGATGAAATTCTCTAAAATGCTGAATGTAAAACAAGTCCTTGGGCTTTTTATAGTGGCTGGGAACAGTTTTTGCTGAAGGAGCTGCAGTAGTTCATGGTAATAAAGTGAACCCCTGTGACATCCACAATTGTAATGCATGGATCATTGGCCAGTGGCCAAAGGTAATGCAGCACAACACCAATGTCTTTCCATTCAGGATCTTCAACCAGCCCAGAAAATAGCTGATTGCCTCAGCAGTCAGCTTTGTGTATCAGATAGCATTGTCCATCATATCCCAAATGAAGCTCCAATCCCATCTGATGGTGTCAATTTGAATGGGGTGCATGCAGAACATGATCAACATACAGAATGCAAGGTTGTTTCTTCGAAGAATTTGCCAGTCCATTCCTGTGGCCAATGGCTTTTGGCCATGCAGGGTTTGCAAAGCATCGGAGACCCAAAGCAATCACCACATGAGCTGTATACTAATGGTGTCAGAGGAGTCTCCATATCCAGTGTTACGACTAGTCCTACTGTAGTGGCGACGGCTGGTGGAACTGAGAAGTAGAACCTTAGCCAGCAGGTTGGCCACGCATTCAAGGGGGATGAAGGTTGAGGGCAGGATTCCTCAGGGACGAAGGGACGCATAGTCATGATTGAAGGGGGTTCATGGTTGCTGGCCTACTAGGTAGATGACACAGAGGAGCAAGGATGTTGATACAAGGGTACAAGGCATCTACCCGAAGGTAGACTAAGATAGGGTACAAGGTACATAGACGAGGGCTTATATAGTGTGTGTGACTGCACACGGACCAAGACAAGAAAGGTAACAAGTACAGGGGCAAGGAGATATGAGGAAGTCCAAGGAGATCTAAGGAACCAAGATAGTGGTACAAGGTCCGAGATAAGAGGACACAAGGCAGAGAAGTCAAAGACACGGGGATCAAAGAGAAGACAAGGAACCAAAGTAATGGTACAGTGTCCAAGACACAAGGCAAAGAAGACACAGACGGGGATCAAAGAGAAGAGGAGACAAGGAAGGCAAAGGAACCCGAGATATGGGTACAAGGTCCAAGTCATGACAAAGATGAGGTGAGAGTTCAAGGAACAAGGAGGAAGATGACGTACAGGTCCATAGGGAGTCTAGAGAGATCTATGGGAGACAAGGACAAGGGGGTGAGGACAGGGACAAGGGGGCAAGGACAAGGAGGTGAGGACAGGGACAAGGGGGCAAGGACAAGGAGGTGAGGGGACAAGGGCTCCAGAGATGAGGTAGTCAGAGGAGGTCTAAGGCAAAAGAAAAGAATGACATCACGTGATGCCATGAGTTGTAACATCCAGTATACATCATAGAAACTCTTCTTGGTATGGAAGCCAATCTCAGAGATAATCATTGTCAGCCTAACATGTTCAATTTCAGTTAGGGTAGAGTCATCTCAAGTTGACCTTACCTTGGTCATCAGGAATTTCAATGGTTGGAGGGCTTCAAAACATAACTCTTTATCATCTCCTTCCATCCCATGATATAATGCTGATTGGGATGGGGTGCCTTTCATCGGCGAAACTGAAGGGCAGGGTTGACTAGCTCTCTGGGAAGGTTCACTAGGCAATCTGGCCAGTCTAGTAGTTTCTCCTTGGATTGTCTCCTTTGTCATCCATGTCAGACGAGTGACCTTGCCAGCATTCACTTTTCTTTGATGCTTAGGCATAATGATCACTAGATAGCAATTAGTTGGAGCAGGTTGCATATATTCTACCATTTCTACCATTGGACCCAATGTCCTCTTTGCCATGAAATGCTGTACTTCCATACTGAGTATGTCACACCGGCTAACTCTCCTTGTTGCTCAATTTCAGTGCTTTTAGTTGTAGCAATCTGATTAAATACAGGATATTACATTACTCGGTGCTGGATTGCCCACTGGCAAGGCATAGTAATGATCCAGCCCTTGATCCATGTTGCAGGAATACAGGGGGGTAACCGCACCACCTTATCGCCTTGCTCTTTTTGGTTGAAGTATAACCTGATAGAGACTGAACCAAAAAATGCTGCAAAGTAAATTGGGTGGGGGAGAAATACATTCCGATGAGCATTGTGCTTTCTTTCTGACTCTAAAATCACTGTCTATCATGTCTGATACAGAATCCATCTTTGTGAAAACCAAGTATCAGGCAACCAAACATGGTGACTCTGATTCAGCCAAAGACTCTGAGGAAGAGCAGGATGACCTCAGTGACATGCAACACTCAAAATGCGATCTGGATACAGGATGCATGGACCAAGCAAGGGCAGAAGAAGGAACCACCATTATCACAGAAGAACATGATAATGGGGAGGATGGAGAGAATGGTCATAATAAGAGTAATGGGGCTGATGAAGGGCAGGATGGTGATGATGAGGGTGATGGTGAGGGGGTCAATGAGGTACCAGGGGAAAATGCTTCTCTGTTTGCACCCGAGATCCTGCTGATATTACAGGAAAGCTGGGAAAAATGGAAGGCAGCTGGTTGAAAGGACCGAAAGGCCATCTGAAAGGGAATTGGCGATTGCCTGCATGCACTTAATGTCCATAAAGACATGAATGCTGTAGAATGGTCAGCAAGACTGAGAGTAAGTGCTGCTATAATATTTGCCTCAGGGTTGATTGACATTTGGTAACAAGGTGTATAATCATTGGATGTGCTGACATGGTCACGGCTGAGGCAAAAACAAAGTGATTCATCTAGGGCAGAAATGGATGGTCCAATCAGTTATTTAGAAGACTGATAAGGAACACCTGCAAGATATCATTGCTGAGAGGTTCAGGAAACCAAAGAACACCACCAACATAGAGTGCTTGCAACTGGCCCTCAACATTCTGATAAGGAGCTCTCCCATGAACAATTAGAGGCAGCTGAAGCTACAGCAAAGGAGTAGAATAGCCAGGGAGGATCGGCTGAGGCTCAACATCAGTGGGTTCACACCACCAATGCTTAACTATATGTGGCTGATATTCTGAAACCAGATTCATGATCAGGAGAGCATACAAGGTGATGAAAGGATTCACTGATGAGATGTGGAAGCATGGTGGCCTTTAGCTGGTGATTCTGTCAGGGTATAAAGATGACAAGGGGGATTTATATTCTCAGATGTCTGTCCCCATTCCCATTGGCTTGTCATCAGCTAATCAAAGATAGATATGACTTCAACAAAAAGATTGCCAATGGACCAGAATTCAAGGCAACCAATGCCATTCCTGACCCCTTTGAGAAGTACCTCATGGAATGTTTTCCAGAGGCCAAATCAGAAACAAATGAGGATGGATCCAAGGGAGAGAAAAAGAAAGTCAAGAAAAATGTAACAGACACTACTATCCACCAGATTATTCCTCCTTTTTCCTATAGCTAGAACACCAGATAACTACAATTAACCCCTATAACCCGGACACTACACTTTCACTAGTAACTGATTCCTAATCAGTTATACTAGTCACACAATAGTCACACTCTAGACATTGTCTAACATTTTATCCTAGATATCACTACATGTCACACTGTGACATCACTCAGTCACCTAATCTAGTCATGCACATATGTGGGAAAGTGGGATCTAGAGAGTGTAGAGGAAATGAGTAGTGAACTAGTTTCCCACAAAGCCCACTATTATCCCACACTTTTCATATCTAGGCTATGCACTCTGGACTTTCTCCATATGTGACTCACACATACTCATGCCTGCCTTATGCCCCCTATCCAGCGCATCATGGCACATAGCTCTCTCTATTCACCAATAGCTGTTCCATCTCTTGCAATGCCTTATATCTCATATTTCCTAATCTCAAGTCTAATAATCCTAGTATAGTATCTATAGATAAGCATTGCTCAGTCTGTGCCCCTATTTGTCTTTGCATACCTCATACTTTGAGCTCTATCAAGCATGTGAGGTCATTACACCGGAGATTTTTCCATCATTTAGGCTATGCAGTAGTATGATTGGTACACACTGGTAGCAGGCTTGTTCTCACAAACTTACAAACATTGAATCTAGCCTATGCATCTGACTGGTGAACCCACCATTCCTGAGCATTGCATGTCTCCAATCTCACCAACATCAAGCCCTCTGCTCACTAGTTGTTGATCGGTGATGAATCACAAGCCATGTGGTCATGTGACCTTCATGGTATGAAGCTTTTGGAGGATTTCATCTGATAGGCTGAAGGTTTGCCCAAAGTCCTGGAGAGATATCTTTGGAGGTAAAACTGGCCATAGTAGTTGCTTTGGTTGGACAGGTTCCAGATTCTGTCAGGCACCAAGTAGAATAGTTGCAAGGTCTCTGAAGTCATTGTTGACAACAACAGATGGTTTCATCTGCTATAATGTCAACATCTCAACTCCCTGGGATCGGTTCATTGGAATCTTCATGAGCTTCTTCCTCTGAATTCTCATCCAGTTGCTGTACAATGAATCAAAGACACTCTGTGTATCAATCACTTCAGAATATCTGTCATATGATGCTATGAACTTATGGAGGTTTGGACAATGAAGAGTTTGGCAGTCAGATTCTTCATCTTGCATGCTTCACTTATCAGGGTATCAAAATCATCGACATTCATCAAGTCAACATCTTTATATGGTGTGCAAGAAATCATGTATTTGACTGAGAAATTATCAGGGCAGAGTCAGTTGCTTCAGTTGCCAATGCAGTATTGTAGGAGTGCTGTCTCGTTGAGGGTGAGAGCATTGATTGCCATGTCAAGCATGGCACTGAGACTTTCTGCTTCATGGAAATGGAAGACCCAGTTGATAGTCTGGACTTTGGCATTCTTGTGACGCTTGTGGCCTGTGGTAGCTCATGGAGGGAGGGGAGTAAAAACGATTGAGATTTAAATCCCTTGACCATCATTGTACTTGCTTGGTGAATTGTCATCTCGACCTGCTGGACCAAGCTCATCTGCCAGTAGAAGGCTTGCTATTATCTGCACTGTGACGACCCAGAGATTGTAGAACTCATGGTCATGAGGCTCATTGTGATACATTCCTAACTCATCATCCAACATGGTTCGGCATCATGATGGATAAAATGATGGATTTATTACAGTACATAAGTAGCTGGTCAACATGATGCAATTTAATCAGATCAAGTAGTATGTGGCCTGGTCCATCAAACATTTCACTTTTTTTTGGCATGCTCATTATTTATGGAAAACCGCAATAGACTTGGATAGGTGTGGATACATAAGCCAACATATGTTTCTTATTGGAAGTGACTATGATCACACATAACATAGATATAGACATGGGTATGCATGGGTATAAGACCCATGGGTCATGGGTCTATGGGTTGTCCTGATGCAACCCATACCCATACCCATGCATATCCATCATCTGCAATTCACATAACCCCTGTACAGCACTCTACATGGCTGTCCAGGGATTACAGCATTATAGGAAGGTCCCCCCCTGTCCAGTGCTGTACCAGTGCTGTACAGTTTCAACACAGAGAGTACAGCACTGTACATATTTGGTAATGCTGTGCAGCATGTGCTGGCTGTGTGCACTATAGCCTACTGTACCATTCTGTATGACTCTGATCCTCTACTGTATGAACTTTTGTAGGATTAAAAGTAAATTATTATATTCATGTATTTATGGGATACATGAAATACTATCTATAATGGGTGTCATGGTGTTGTCCTGAGGATGAGGGCAAGGGCAAAGGTGTAGGCACATGTTTGCGTGTCTTCTGAGGATGAGCACAAGGATGTGGGTATGTCTGCAGGTCATTGTTGTGCTGAGGACAAGGACAAGGATCAGCATGACGAAAAGAGAGTCGGAGACTTACCTGACAAACCCCCAGTGGCACACAAGCCACCTGACAGAGTCACAAACCATGCAAACAAACCCCAGAGCATGGAGCTCAAGGGGAAGGGAGAAAGAGATCCGAGCACCGAGATGGGAGATGAAGCGGATGTGTTGGGAGTGTCCAGGCATGTTGAGGATGTCATGGACGAGCATATGGAGCTGTCAAATGTGTCAGAACACGAATGTGAATGCCCAGAAACAGGGGGTGTTGAAATCTGGGTATTTGCTTTCAGTTCTTCTATTCCATAACCCAGATTCTAGACCTGATTACATCAATGGTCCAGACCTTTGGACACTAGGTCTGAGTACACTATCACATATTACTCATCATATGACATCATAGATAACTGCCATTATTGCTATTGGCTATAGATAGAATTCTTATCATTTATGATACAATATGACTCATTCCTATCTCTTATCTTTACCTACCCTAGAGTAGAGACATACAGGTACAAACAATACCTGAACACAATATAAAGGAGAGCTCACTCTGTATCACTCTCCTCAGTTCTCATACTCTCTCTTATACAAGCATCTCCTCTTTGCTTCTATAAAACTCCTCCACTCCTTAAGCTAGCAACCTCTATCCTCAGACCTAGTGAGTACCTCCCACTAGGCACATACCTTCCTCTTGTCACTTGCATTACGCTTGTGGCACCTACTGTTCTCACAGTAGAGACAAATGGAGTACCGTGCTCTTCATTAGAGACAATTGAGTAGGAGGCACCTTCCAAAGCTTCGAGGTTTCAGGACCAGCAGAAGAATATTGCAAAGCATGTCTCATTTCATTATCTTTCTCAGTAGGCTTCAAGTTATGAACCCTATGACCTAACGTACATATCCATTAGCACATATCTTCTATGTAGATGCAACAAAAATATACCATTGTTGCTTTCATTACCATGGTCTCCGGTGAGCTGGTGATTGTTAGAGCCCTCGTGATCCTGAGGATTGTCAGCAGAGTTGTCTTCATATAGCCAACAGTTGTCATCAATGTCGTATGGTCCAATGTCATTACTGGGATTGTCTTCTTTGTCATGCTGGCCAGCACCATCAAAACTGCGACATGGATGTTCTTCCCCTGACTCAGTGTGCAATAATCTTTTGACATCATCAGACTCAGATGCCTGAAGGTCAAGGGATTCATGCAATTGGCTCCTAACATCCATTCCCATCTCAATTTCTGTCTCCTCGTGCGATAATGACAAAGGACTGCTGGTGAGGAGGTGAACAGCTGTTTCATGCAACATGATATTGGATGTCTTGCAGTTGGCAGCTGGTGGAGAACCTTGACTCTGGGCAGTCAAAATGGCCATGATGCCACTGGACTTCATCCGACAATGTTGGAAAGTGTCCAAGCTTTCAGAGCCAATGAAAGCAGCTGGGGGTGGTGCTTTGAGCTGAAAACCAAAGCAGCTCCCTTCTTCTGCTGGCTGCATGGTGCAGGCTGGTTCTACTGCCATACTAGTATGGTTGGGGACCTAGTGGTAAACATTGGAGCATTAATACATTTAATGAAATGGAAACAACTTACCTGCAAGTCAGCACTGGTTGCATTGTTCTGCATTTTCTTCTTCCTCAGGCGATGTGGTATGGGAGCCATGATATTGACAGGCTCATCATTAGAGATGGTGACACGAGCCATTGGGAGCAGTGTGGCCTCGATGGCTTGGCCAACCTTCTCCAATTGATGTAGCTGTCCACCGATGCCAGCATTAGTTCGCTTGGTACATCTCGTTGGGGGCTTGTCTTGGGCAGCACCATCCTGTGCATCTGCTGCAGGAGAGAAGAGATCAGCTGCTTCGGGAACGATCAGAAGGGTGTTGTGAGGGTGCTGAGCAGAGCTCTGATTAGCTTTGATCATGTGAGGCAATGGACATTGCTTCCTAGCCCCCGCCATTGTGCAAGAAGCAAACTTGGGAGATGGGAGTCAAAGTGGGGCGAGTCGGATCAACCACATTTTTTTAATTCCCATCACATTGCAGGTTAGCGGTATGTCATTCTAAGGGTGGCTGCCTTATTGTTTGAACTGGGAACTCTACAGGAGATTGGTACAAACCTAGGCAGGCAGACACAGTATTTCAGATGGTCTCACAGACACCCAATGACTTGCACTGGGGCGGAAAGTTGCTGGTGATGACAGCAATGTCTGGCATTAGCTAGTAGCGTTATGTGATGTCACGACCCAGAAATCCACCAAGTCCAACTCTGGCCAACTCTGAAATACTTTGGAACACTGTTTGACCTCAGACCTAGATAATTGACAAGTCCAACTCCGTTTCAACTCCTGTCCTTGCCAGACTCACTGGTCCTCATATTTCAGAGGTTTGGGTGAAGGTTATGAAGAGGTGTATATAGACAGGAGGGTTGGGTATGATAAACAAGGCTATGAATAGTAAGGCGAGGAGGTTGGATGAGATTAGGATAGTTTCGACAAGATATTCGTACTACTCCTACTATGGAGAATACAGAAGTGTTATATACACTAAAAGTCTGGAGAAGATCTGGATCCATAAATACTGTGCAAGGCGATGTACATAGGAGCAGAATGATGATCAGAGCGGAGCATGGAACACAGCCAGGGTGTGCTATACCGATTGACAGGTGAAATGCAAGCCAGAGCTGAAGGGGGTTGATTAGAGGTACAGAATTCGGAGGTACAAGTCCAAGGTATGTCCATTGACTTGAGGTCAAAGGTACTCTGAGGTATTCCAGAGTTGGAACAGAGTTGGACTTGTCAATTATCTAGGTCTGAGGTCAAATGGTATTCCGAAGTATTCTGGAGCTGGCCGGAGTTGGACTTGGTGGATTTCTGGGTCGTGACAGTAACATGAGGTGGTAGACTCAGAAAAGTGTATGGCATTCACTCAATTTGTTGTTAGAGGACTAGAAGTTGGATGATGAACCAGGATGAGGATTATTATCGATATTGATCAGTATTGCTATTCATCAGAAAAAGACTGGTTGGTGAGAGTGCTGGTGTGTCACAAAAGCAACACTGATATGTTAGAGAAACTGCACAGTACTTAGTTACAACATATAGGGATGATGAAAGTGATGAACTCTGCATTGGCAATACTTTGCAGGATCCCAGAGGGCAGGTTCACTGTTTTCCATGCTACTTGATCAGTCCTTGTGCATCAGTCCCCATGCAATGCGATTGAACCTGTAACACATATTGTACCTCAGCACATGACAAGAACAGAATCGGCAGAGAATCACCTCAACGTATCAGTGACAAATCCTATGGGTTTGAATCCACATCAGCATTGAGATAGACTTCATCCTTGTCCATAAAGTCAGGCTGCCATATTTTGAGTTGGGATTCATTGGAAAAGAACTTGTTGAGAGCACCAGCAATAGTGCCAATTGCAATGAATGGCTTCCAGTATGCAGGTATGATTGATTAAGGTAGCTTAGCGCTCCATCAATTAGCACTGCTGATGAGTCAGCTGGATCCTGATTGGGGTGGGGTATTAGGTAGACACAACTCACAACATACTACATATGAGTCACAAACGGTCATGGATTGTGGTCCAATGAGAGTGTAACCCAAGCTGCCAGTGGTGGGCAGCCACAAGCAACTTATGAATCATAGATGTACATTACAAGGCTGATGGGGAATGTATACTACTGTGAAGTATATTGGAGATGACATAAGGTTTAAATAAGGGATTTCACTCCATAGTATGGGGAATGTTGTCAAGCATCTGAACCTCCACAGCCTTGGGTCAGGTCATTATAGTGTAGGTTTTGGTATAGGAAGCTGTGGGTCACAATTTAAAATGTATGTATATAGAGTAAAGTTAATAAACCGACCTCTAGTGCCACTAGTATGCCCACCTTGCCTTCTTCTCCACCCAATGAGATGGTGAATCATCGATGTTCCTTTTCATTTCTTGACATTTCTGCACCAGTATTAATTGGATCTGAGATTCCGAGTCCCCCAGCTGCTCCACAACTTCCATGTAAGTATTCTGCATGCTCTTGTATGCTTTATCAAGGAGGGGATCATTGAGTATGAGGTTGGGGAACTTTTCCTCTGCTGTGTGGTAACATTGTTGGAGAGTAATCAACAATTCAAAGATGGCAAGGCATTTCTCTTGATATAATGTTGAAAGGGTTGTACAGGCTGCGGAAAGTTCCCGAAACAAGGTGAAGAAATAGTGACGCAACATATGTGCTATCACAAAGGGAAACACCTGGTTAAAGCAGTTCAGCTGCTGACTGGGGTATTCAATGGGTGAATTTATGTTGGTGTGATAAAGTAAGAACCACATGGAGGCCCACCAATGAGATTCGAGGTCATGGAGGAAATTCATGTGAAAGGGAGGTGAATTAAGGTGATCATAGCCTCTGGCTGGGGCATAAAATGCTGAGCCTCCACCTTGCCAGCCATAAAATGCATTGTTCCCTATCAATCATGAGTGTAGGCCACAGCAAATATGATGGTTAGTGCCTCACCATTCAAACATCATGCGAGTCTTTCATATCAACTTTCTTTGCATATTCAAAATCCATCAGTTTGCCAATACCCTGCCCATTCCCCCCAAACCATAATATGTTGTTGATGCTGCAATCCCGGTACACATACCCAGCTTTGTGTACATAGTACAGGGCTACCGATCACATAAACACCGAAGTAGTGACAATTGACCAAATCTGTGTACCTCATGCTGAATCATGCAGGCAGTTGAGACTGTCAACCAGACCAGTTACTTTCGCGAGAGGGAGACCAACTTCCTTGAAGACAGTGCGAGCGTGTACCTGGCATGGAATAATAGTGCTTGGTGGACAAACCTCACACCATAGTGGCAGGTGTTCAGAACTTGGTATATGCCCTGTGCTGGGTAAATAACGGGTTGTAGAAAGGATGGGGTCAGTGTTAATGGCGATCCACTCAAAACAGGTATCCCCTTCCTCTGGCTTGAGTGTCTTATCAACCTCTCTGGTGATGAAAATGTCTTCATAAGCCAGAACTTTCATGATATACTTTTCTGCCTCTACCATCTCTTCCTCTCCTAACTTGTCTTGTATATCCTTGAGGATCCTTTCTAGGATTGAGCCCTCCAGTTCTCAGTCATTGTCCCACCACAAGTCTTTTATCACAACGATATTGCCTTCTTTATCCAGTGCTTTGTACACCAGGGTGCTGCACCCGACCATTACATCTGCACCATACATAGCAAGTGGATGTGTCATGGTATAAAACCAATTGCCAATCTTGAACTTGTATTGAACTGTGTTTCTAATGTGGATGCACTCAAGAGTGGGATCCCATCCAAGCACCTATCTGCTCCCACTGCCAATCAAGTAAAAGAGGGAAATCACATCATTAATTTCCTGGATAGACACCGTCAAAACTGTAAATTAGAGATAATCAAATGCCATACCATCATGAAGTTAATAGGCTTGGATGCAGCAAGAAATGTGTGACTGCTATACCAGAATCTCATATCAGTATCCTCTATCGTGATACCCATGGCAAAGCGACGAAGTGGATCATTGTGCATGATCTGGTGCAGGCTCCATATTATCTTAAGTTCATTCTGAAAGCATGGAGTTTGTCAAAAAGTTGCTTAAGAAATGGACTTGAGATGCATGTGATGCTTTGTACTATGATCTCTGGTCTTCTTGAATTCAAAAGGAATGACAAGGTCGAACCAGTGTGTAGGATGTGGTATAGGATGGCCATACACAATGTACCCATCTGGTCGGGATGTGTTCCCATTGTTGCAATAGCTAGTAGCTGGCGTTGCTGCACGGGCTACTAAGGAATCTACTCTAGGGATACTTACCTTGGAGAGGGTTGGATTCTCAGAGATGATAGCGGTTGCTGGTCAAAAGAGATATATATTATTCAGACTCAGTCGAGTCTTATATACACTTTGTAATGCTTACTTAATATAAGGTCATGTGGCTGTAAGTACATGTCCTTTCAACACTCCCCCTTGTCTAGTATATGGTAGATACATAGATATCATAGTGAGGAATATGAAGTAAAATAAAACATCCGCACAATCTTACGATGGTGAGTTGAATTCCAAACCAAGCTGGGAGCGAAACTGCTTGAACTTGACATGTCCAAGGTTCTTAGTGAACATATCCACAGGATTGTCAGTCCCTGGGATAAAGAGCAGCTCAACCTGCTTCCACAGCATCACAGCATCGCGTATGAAGTGGTAATGGATCTGGATGTGTTTGGAACATTTTTCGGTAACTGGGTTCTGCACAATAAAGAGTGACCCTTGATTGTCACCACAAACTGGGATGGGGCCAAGGTGATAGCTGAGTTCTTCCATCATTTGATGAATCCAAATAGCCTGGTGTGTACAGTCACTCAAGGCCATGTACTCAGCTTCCATAGAAGACAGAGCTGTGGTTTTTTGTAAGTGTGAGTTCCACAAGAACACACCATCCGTGAATTTCAGGTAAAAACCTGTTTGCAAGTGAGACATGACTTTGTCTTGTCCCCAGTCAGAGTCAGTGCAGGCGATGATGCCTTTACCAGTCTTGCTGCTATATACAAGAGAGTAGTCTCAGGTACCGAGAAGGTACCGGCAGATGTATAGAGCCTTGTTCAGGTGCTCTTCTGATGGGTTTGCAGACATGCGGGTGAGTTGGGTAACCGCATATGAGATGTCAGGTCTTGTGCCGATCATAAGATACAGCAATGATCTGATGACCTGTTGGAATCATGTCCAAAGTTCTGGTTGGACAGGGAGATCATTCTTCTCTGGGTAGTAGCCCTAAGGGAGAGGGGTGTTGGTGATTTTGGCATTAGTCATGCCACATCGCTCTATGACTTTGTCGAGGTATTCTCGCTGGTCTATCTTAATCGTTTGACCGTCTCGATGTATGTTCATTCTTAGGAATTCATGTGTTTCTCCTAAGTCACGACAGTCCCATTCCTTCATGAATGCAGCCTTAACCTTGTCTACGAAAGGTTTGTTGGGGCCACAGAAGATAGCGTCATCTATGTAGATAATCACTAGGACGAGCTCTTTGCCTTTGTGATAGATGAATAGGCCAGCATCTGTTTTAAGACGCGTGAAGCCCAGTTCTTTCATGGATTTGTTGAGCTTGCGCCACCAAGCTAGTCCAGCTTGCTTAAGGCCGTATAGGGTGCAGAGTAGTCGCAAGACCTTCCCTTTGAGATGAGGGGGCATAAAGCCTTCAGGGAAGTCCATGTATAGTTCCTCGTCCAGTTTGCCATATAAGTAGGCAGATCAGACATCGAGAACTGTGATGTACCAGTTCTCTGTTGCTGCGAGGGTGAGCATGCACTGCACTGTCTTGAAGCATACAACAGGGGAGAATACTTGATCAAAATCAATCCCTTCCACTTGGGAGAAGCCTTTGGCGACGAGCCAGGCTTTCTTTCTACCATCTGATTTTATATCAAAGACCCATCAGTTTTTAATAACCTTCCTATTTGCAGGTCTATCCACGATTTTGTAGATCTTGCAGTCCTTGAGTATTTGTAACTCATCATGGCAGACTTTACACCAAAGGGTTTGTTCCTCTTGTGGTAACTTGAGGATGTCGCAGTATGTCCATTCATGGTAATTCATGTTGGACTGTTCTTTTTCCAGCGAAAAGGCACGGCTGCAGAGGTATGAAACCAATGCGTCTCCCCCTTCCCTGGTGATGTGCTCTACATCTTCTTCCAACGGAGTCAGAGACAGAGGCATTCCACCAGGGACAACGGGTGAATCCAAAGGTCCAGCCGGTGCTTCTCCAACGAGTCTGCGCCAGTCAGAGATGCATTTGGTGTCTTGAAGCTGCTTTAGCAGTTCGCGGCATTCCCCGTACACGTTTCCGGGATGGATGGGAGCACAGTGCTCTTGTTGTGGGTGTGCTGGCTGAGCAGGTGGAGGCAGAGGCGGACAATGAGGAGGGGTAACTGGAGGTGCTGGCGAAGCTGGCAGCGGTGTAGGTACCCTAGGAGGTGTTGCTGGAGGTGGAGTAATCGGCCTGGGGGCTGGGCGACAATGGTTGGTAGGAGGAGCGATTTCCACATCTGACTCCTGGTCCAATGGTTCAGAATCAGAATCTGAGGATCCGTCATTATAAGAGTGAGAATGCGGCAGGTGGTTAACAGGCCAGTGTGGCTGAGCCTTTGAACACCTTGGGAAGAGGTGCTCATCAAATATGGCATGAGCTGATGTATGTAGCGTGTTGTTAGGGTGCATGAAAAGGTAGTTTGAATCACTACCGGTGGAAACACCCAGGTAGATCATCAGTTGCAATTTAGGCTGCAATTTGCCTTTGCAAGTCTTGACTGGTAAGTGGACATATGTGCCACAGCCAAAAACCCGAAGGTGTGAGAAGGTAGGCTTTTCGCCAGTGAGCATCTCAGATGGTGTTTTCCATTGGAGCCAATGAGATGGGGTGCAATTACAGTGGCTCAAAAAACTGTCCCAATATTTGCATGTTTTTCACTAAACGCAATAACCCCCAATACCCCCTAACCCTTGCCCTAACATATGAGTGTATGAAATAATGTACTTACTCATGGCTTTCTATGAACCCAAGGGTCAAGTGATTTGAATAAGATTTGATGAAATGGCAGCCATTTCAAAATGACAACTCATTGGGACAGTTTTTTGATTTTATATAAGATAGGGTATTTAGTACTTGGTATGACCTCCCTTGGCCTTAATAACTGCTTGAATCCTTCTTGGCGTGCTTTCTATCCATTTCTGACATTCCTTCACAGAAATCTTCCCCCACTCTATCACTAACCTATCCCATAACTCATGAAGCCCTGTGGGAGCCCTTTCATAACCTGAAAGGTGTCTTTTGAGATGACCCCAAGTGTGTTCAATGGGATTGAGGTCTGGGGACTGAGCAGGCCAATCCAGGAGCTTGATATCTTGCTCCTCAAACCAG